>VFFE01009152.1:1094633-1114922 GCA_008921705.1 Burhinus oedicnemus | reverse complement strand
GAGAAGGGGAGGGGAGGGCGGGCTGCGCGCTCCCATTGCAGGTGGGGTCCCTGGGGAAGCAGTGGCCGAGGGGCCCGGCGGGCGCCGAGCGAGGAGCCCGCCCGGCCGGCGAGCTGCGGGCGGCGGCGCCGGCGTTTGCCTTGGCAAGCGGGGCCGGAGCCGTGCGCCTTGGCAGAGGAGAATACACAAAAGAGGCTTTAGCGCACAGCATCGTTGGCCTGCGCGTAGCCAGGTCAAGGTTCTCCCGCTTTGAAGATTTAACGGGAGCTTAGGATGGAGGGTTTTTTGGCGTTCTGTGAAACGCTGCTCTAGGCTTGTTCCCAGAGCAGCGGCAAGAGAACAGGCTAAAGCTAGCCTGGGTAAAGCAACGTCTGACAGATACTTTTTGAGAAATTTTTTTCTGACTAAAGGAAATGCCGTAGATCTGAAATACACAGATCTGAGAAAGACGCAATGCCACGGGTAAGGTTATTGATGGTGCAGAATGGTTTGCAGTTATCCCACAGCCAAGGAGGCAGCTGGGCTATAGCAAGTTACGATGGAAAGAAGGGACCAGGCTGGCGAGATGTGCTGGTGGAGTTCCTTAAAAAACTAGCATTGCCTTTCGCTAACAGCTTCAGAAGATAAAGTCCCAGCAGAATTTGTAGGGAGCGCAAAGTTTGAAAGATCTGCCAACGCAAAATAGTTCAGAATATCCACACCAAGGCGATGACCTTTGTGGTTATTCAATTAGAAACAGCGCTAATAGCAACGTCAGTGGCTGTAACTGGTGAGACCATGGATCCCTCTAGCTCAGAGCTTGTTTTACAATGCAGGTGCTGAGGGGAGGAAGGTAAGAGAAGACATGCATGCGTGTAACCTCCCAGTCTCTGGCAGAGGTACAACAGTACCAACGGCAAGGTTATGCATTTAGAAATCAGCAAGGTGAAACTCAGTTTAACATTTCTTTCAGTCACGTAGTGATCATAGTGCTGCTGTACCAATAACTGAGCCCCCTGAGGTGCCTGCTGGGAAGACTCAGTTCAAGCTCTGTATACAGAAAAGGGCTGATTTGAGGAACATCTAAGGGGAAATTTCAGAGCGTGCCATACTTTGACTGCTAAAATGAAAACTGAAAGGGGACAGAGCTAGTGTTTGTAGTTATGCTGGAGGTATCAGAGGGGGCAAATAATTCTGGCTAAACAACTTTTCGGCACAAGGACAAGTGCCCTTGAAGAGATCACCATCATGTTCATACTGGAAGTCTAAGGAAAATGTCCTTAAAAAAAAAAGCAGGGGGAGTGAGGGGAATGTAAAACACAAAGGATAGAAGTTAGCGCCAGAAAAAAGATTGTACTGTTGGGTGCTACTTTTCCAGTTTATGGAAACATTCAAACTTGTTTTCCTGCCTTTTGCAATTATAGTCTTCATTAGAGAGCACCCCGAATTACACTATTTATTTGCTGCTTCCTTAGGAAAATATGATTGAAATAGTTACTGTATTACATCACTAGGAAGAGAAGAATTCAAAGCAAGTCAATTCATGCGCAGCAGAACTGATAAAGCCTGGCCATCCGAACATGTCTTCTGCTCTCCTTGTGCTTGCTCCCACTCTAATAATATCATTTCCCCATGTCCTGCCCAGGACCCTCCTTGTTTCCACCACAATATACTTAATTCCCATTGCCCGTGCACGGCTGTATCCCCAGGTCTGCTCTGCCGTTGCACCTGTGGCTTCTCCCCTGCTTTTCCTTTGGTCCTTCAGTATCCACAGTTACCACATTACCGGCCTGTGCTGGTCCTGCAGGCAGGTGAAAAAGCACTAGCTTGGCAGTGGGTTGGCGCCAGGTGTTTGCAGATTAGCTGACCGGGTGCTGCTGAGGTGGCGGGCTGAGGTCTTCACCTGCACAGACTTTCCTGCGTTGGGACACTGATAGCCAGATAGAGAGATGTTATCATTGCTTGAAGCCAGCACCTGTGGTGAAAGAGATTGAGAAAGGAAAGCAAAAAAGAACCCTTTAGGAAAATGTGTTCACATTGTTACTACATCATTTGTGTAATACTGTAATGAATTTTGGATAAATGGAGATGTGGGCTGAAGAAGATTTTTTAAAGACAATATAGTTTTTTATTTTTACAAAAGCAATAATTGTCATCTGTCCTACAAGATTGTGTCTTACCTTGTTTATAAACACATCTGGCATGCATTTCACATTCTGCCCGTGAGTACCTAATTTATGGGCCACTGAGTAATTTAGATTCTAGATGTTATCACTGCGGATTATACAAAGGGGAGATAAGAGAAGCCAAGTTTTTGTTATAAGGCAGTGGTATGAGTGCAGCTGTCATCAGCAACGCCCAGAAATCTGTATTAATTGTTGTCCAGCAACAAATTGGGAACATATTTAATTGGCCTGAGTAAGAGCCTATTCTTTAGTTTTCCACCTCACAAAGATATCCCTTGGGACATGAACATTGCCAGTTTGTAACATCCTGCCCAGATTTATGGGTCTACAGAAATATTTCGAAATTTTATTTTGGAGCTCAAGAGTCCTTTTTAAGATTGGCTGAAGCCATTGTATTTTTTGCTTTCTACTTCTCCTTTCACAGAACAGTATGCACAGTAGACCCTTGCATATGAAAGTAGACATAAAGGAGACTATAACATAGCTCTGTGTTAAAAAAAAAAAAAAAAAAAAGCAATGTCTTTCAGAGTAAGCCAAATATGCATATGCTAATTGTGAGACCAACGATATGTAGTACTTGATGGAAAATAGCACAGTATAGATTATTAAAGTCAAACAATCCAAAACTTACTGAGCTTTCTACAGTTTCTCTATGTCCTTGTTGGAGAATCAGTGCAAAGACCACAGGCAGTGAAAGAAAACTGCAGACAATTTGAGTATTGTACTGATTCTACCTAATTTTGTTATGGTTTTTGGAAGAAATAAAAGACAGTATGTATATTGTTCAGTTTCCTGACTACACACTACGAGGATAAAAGCTTAATGCTTTATCCTGCTCTTTCTTTGTTCTTAGTTTCTTTGTCCTGTTCTTTCACACATATTTATATCTTGCAAGTACTTTGATACAGCTGTTAACTCTGTCATGTCAGCGACAAGAATACTATGAGTCATAAAAATAGTAATCCACCAGGTTTGACCTCTTGCAAAAGGATCCGATGACAGCCTAGCAAAAACAGGATCACTGAACATTTATGTTAAGCTTTACCTCTGTTTTCCTAACAGATTATTTGTATTATTAAAAATTACTTAACCTGTAGTGAAATATGTTTTAGACAAGTGATTATCTACAGCTTTAGAATGGCTAGAAAGGAACATCTGACAGATTCTGGTATAGCTGTAGCTATGTAAGAGTAGTTTTAAAATCTCTTCTGTAGAACTACTGTATTGGCTGTCTTGTACTGTCCCAGTTTGTAGGTAATGCCTGTTTCCCATTACTGACCTTTATGTTTATTGTCAAGGTTCATTAAGATCTTTTAAAATAATGTGACATCATTTCATCCTCTTCCCTTCTGTGTATAAATCTCTGATCATCAGCTTTTTCAAATAAACACTGACACAAAAGGAATCCAGAACCTCAGGGCAGTAACTCTCTTCCTTTCTGTTTCAGAAAGCATGACGCGCACTATTGTTTTTTCTAATAACACACAGCCACTGTGTCATACAAACATACAAGCCGCTTTGCAAAGGAAATGAACTGATATGTGGCTATTAATCTTTTAAATTAAAATTAAATTGAATGTCAACAAGAAAGTTTAAATACCCACTCTCTGTATTATCAAGTGCAAAGGAACAGCAAGTTTGAGGTCTCGTTGCGTTTTTCCATAGAGCTGGCTTTCAAGTAGTACCTCATGTCATCTAAGTTCAAGGTGGAGACATGAACTGAGCACAGGACACAGCATGGAGGTGTTGTTAACAGCATCAAGCTTATACAAAGAACACACAGTTTTCACTAAGTTAAAGTATTATCCCAGAGAATTTTAACTAAACTAAAATTATTTATGAAATGTTTTTGTCCTGAATTATTGTAATAGGATTCTACTTTTAGAAAAGTTTGATAATGGAGTAATGCAGACTCTAAATACTTTCATTTAAGAAAGCTGTCAGTAAGTTAACTCCAAGAATTCAGGATATAATTAAAATTATTAGCAATGTTCAACTAACTATAAGCAATAGCTAAGACAAAGGTCAGTAGTCGATAAAAGGTAACTGGCCCAATCATCATTTTTTCCCTTTAGCATATTTTCATACTGTTGTAAATTAGGAGTCACTGACGAGAAATGGGTCAGGTTACCACCAAGGGTTTCCACATTAAGTGACTTAACCTCAGTCATTAAGGGCTGGTGGGTCTGACTGGTTTGCCTGCTCATCCTCAAAAAGTGAGGCACTGCAGCACTGCTAGCTCAGGTGAGGCCGCGCAGGCAAAGCCCTTCAGAGTTCAGGGATACTGGCATGAGAGAGGGGCTTGCTGGAAGCACCTCGGTTACGACGTCTTGCAAAGGTCATCTTGCCAGTACAGTTTCTGACTCCAGACACAGGTTCACCCTCCCTTTCATCAAGTTAATTTATATCTGTGTTCCCCAAAAACATGCCTTCCTCACATGAAACCATGTCACCTCTTCATTTGGTTCTCCACACTGCTCTTCAGCGATGGAGAAACAAAGAAGGACATGTAGACCTTCGGGGACTAGGATCATCATCATCGTCTTCTGTTTCAGAAATCTTCTGGTTTAGAAGTGTCAGTGGAAGAAATATATATTCATGGCATTCAAAGTCATAAAACTTGTATGTATGTACTGGAGATACCAGAGGTACTGTTCAAGGTTTTTTCATCACTCTCTGCCATGGAGACAAGCCTCTGGACATGAGAAATTTTTTTTTTTTTTTTCATTCAAGTATAATTCAAGTCCTCCCAAAAGGGTTGAATACTAATGGTGTCAGCTGTGACAGATTTCTATTGCAGTGATCACTAAATACTAGAAATTGCCTCTTTGATGTTGGCCACAGGCTGAAGTTAGAGGTGTTAAATACAACTTGTGCTGGACCTGAATTACTGAACTAGGAGCTGACTCCTTGAGCCATCCAGCTGCTTGGACCAAACTTTTAAAGTAAGGTTAAAGATTAAGGATCTATAGTTTTGCCTTTTGTTAGTGTTCTCTTTGTAGATGGCAGAATGGACCCTTTTATAAATTGGTTTAGTGCCCTTCTGTGCAAACACTGAATCTCATATTTGTGTTTCAGTAAAAGCACTAAATTGTTCCCACTGCAGTCTGTGCAACAAGCTCCCAGGCTGAAATTCTCATCCAGCATCTTTTTTCTGGCCTGCAGAGGTTGCAATCTAGCCAGTTTGCATACGAAAACACTTCCTCTCTTTTGTTCCCTCTGCCCGCAGAATGCTGCTGTGACACAGCATGATACATACAGTACAGCAGCTTCAAAAAATCCCCAGATTTCCCTATCACTCCTCTGATGTCCCCCCACATTCAAGTCTGAGTTTCACCAAAATTCAAGCTGGGCAGTGCCCTTCTCACACAGCCTGCGCACAAAGGGAGGTAACTGCCTGCTTAAAGCTGCAGCCACTCCTCTCTTTGCCATCTGCCTCCTGCAGATGCTTTTGTTCTCATCTGCATAAAAACATGCTCTGAATTACTGTAGGACAAATAATTGCTTCTAACGAGTAGCATCTTACAGCTGTGCATCATGCCTGTGTACTTTCAGCTCACTGATTCAAGCTAACACACATTCAGTTTTATTTTAGTTGTCTAGGATTCAACAAAGGATCAGTTGCACACATAGATGCGTGATTACTTAAGGAGTAGTAACTCTCTCACTTCTGTGTGCCCATAATATGTTTGAATTATCCTCCACCTAATTAGATTAAGCCAAAGCTGAAAATGAGAGTCTTCCAAAGCAAGTCTCCATACAAAGATCATTTCTGAAATAATGTCTAAAGTAGCTTGCTACATTCAAAAAGCAGAGATACCCTGTCCTGATGCTTTTCTTCTCAGTCACAGCCACCGAACCATTCTGCAGGAGACCCTGCTGTAGAGGGAACAGTGGTGCCAGGTTTCAGAAGTGCCCTGAGGGCGCGCTGGACACATGCTGTCCTCGATGCATGCTGTGGTGTAGGATAAGTAGAACTGGGGAAGTGTTTCAGTGCAATCTGTGGCTACCTGTTTGATACAAGCAAAAGATTGATCCACGTCCGCCTTGAAAACTGCATGCAGACTTCTGCCGTCTGTCTTGATGGGGGCCGTTGGGTTGAGTAAGATGTGTCCAGAGTACACAGAAATATTTCAGTAACTTGATGTTTTAATTGCACTTTAACTTCTTGTTATTTTGGTGATAAGTACTTCTAATGGGAATTTTGTGTATGAATACTAGTATTTATCCCAGCACCTCATTTCTTAGAAACTTACGAAGGGTCTGGCAAAGACAGTTCAAGGGTGGCAGATTTACTATTGTATTTGTGTTAAAGTAGCCCAAAGAGAACATAGATGAGGTTGGGTCCTTAAGCACAGATAGACTCCCTACCGTAAAAAGCTTCCAAGCCAAGAGCTGGGAGGCAAAGGAGGACATCTTACCCGAACTTGTAACAGGAGCTAAAATAAAAAGGCTGGACTAACATCGTGGGCAGTCTGCACTTTGAATCAGGAATTAACCTTATTATTTTGCGTTGCTAATATGACCTTAGCTTTCTTTTTCGAAAGATGTTTTACATAGCATGTAAATACTTATTAATCTTAATACTTTCTTATTTTTTAGCCTCCCCATTTAACAGTAGCACACCACGCATCAGAAGTTTTGTACTGTCTTTTGTACACCATGATGACCGTATACCTACTGAAGATGATAGTGAAAATGACCTGGAAGTTGGATCAGGAGCCACCAATCAGACTGGATCGTTCCTACGTGAACAACGAATGGTGTCTGTGCAGACAGCAAGATATCTCACTAGTCCATGGCTGACGCGTTTTGTTCCTTCAGTTTACACCATAGTGCTTCTGCTGAGTCTCCCTCTGAACATTACAGCGATTCTGGTGTTCCTGAAAAAAATGAAAATTGAAAAGCCAGCTGTAGTATACATGCTGAATTTGGCTCTTGCAGATGTCCTGTTTGTAAGCGTGCTTCCTTTTAAGATCGCTTATCACTTTTCTGGAAATGACTGGGTTTTTGGACCTCAAATGTGCCGTTTCATCACTGCTGCCTTCTACTGTAACATGTACTGTTCAATAATGCTTATGACGAGCATAAGCTTTGATCGCTTCTTAGCAGTGGTGTACCCCATGCAGTCTCTTGAGTGGCGTACATTAACACGGGCCTCGCTGACTTGTTTCATTATATGGCTTGTAGCAATAACTGGGGTTATACCTTTTCTCATCAGAGAGCAAACGATGGAAATACCCAAGTTAAATATAACTACTTGCCATGATGTGCTAAGAGAAAATGAACTTCACGGCTATTACCTCCACTTCTTTTCCATCTTCTCTTCTGTGTTTTTTGTAGTGCCATTTATAATTTCTACTGTCTGTTACGTGTGTATCATTCGATGTCTTAGTTCTTCTACCATTGTTGCAAAACAAAATAAGAAGACACGTGCCTTGCTCTTGTGTGTGGCTGTTTTTTCTGTTTTTGTTATTTGCTTTGGACCAACAAATGTCCTCCTATTAATTCATTATATCCATTTTTCTTACGACAACAGCTTAGAGTATCTCTACTTTGCCTATCTACTCTGTGTTTGTATCAGCAGTGTTAGTTGTTGTATTGACCCCTTTATTTACTACTACGCTTCTTCTCAGTATCAGAGACAACTTTTCAGTCTCTTCAATTGTAAAAAGACTTTTGATCCTAACAGTAGTAACAGCAGTGGCCAGTCAATGTCTACCACTAGTAGAAGGGCTACATGCTCTACTAATGTGAATAACAGTGTCTACAGGAAATTACTAGCAATGCATTGAGATAGCATGTCTTACACATGCTTAATTTTTAGACAATTTCAGACAAAAAAAGACTGTATTATATCCAAGAAATGCAAAACCTTAAACCAAGTTGTTGTACAATACATAGTTCTGTGGATTCACTATAGTAATGCACAATTCAAATCATAACTCTGTATATGTATGTATATAGTATATGTAAATAAGTTAATGTAGAGAGGAAAAGTAATTTCTTAAGAATAGTTGCTGAGTGTTTTTCAAATAAACGCCTTTTTTTCAGACAAATCCTTTGCACTGTTAGTTCAGTTTATTGCAGGGGTTTTATGAAATCCCATATTAGGATTTTGAACTGTGTCAGGTTGATTAAATTCATACTTATGGAACCACTCCATCTATCCAGTACTTCCTGAAGAAAATGAAAATATCTTTCCAGGTGGGTTTTTTTTTCATTTTTGTCATTATTTCTGGAATTATCTGTAAACTTGATTTTCTTAGCATTATTTTGTATCTTGGACATTACAACAGTTTATTTTACATTTTTATATATTCCACTTCAAAACAGCCTGCATGGTTTTAGGAATGTGAGCAACTTAAAATCAGGTGTTGATTGGTGGAATGTGTCAGGGGAGATAATTCACGGCAGCTAGAACTACCTTTTCTTTTGGTGTTCCTACCATTAGTGTATGCTAAGCATTTTGGTTAGGAATGTCGTATTTTTCACAATTAATTTCACAAAAATTGTGAAATTTTATTTCACAATAAGTCAATGTTAAATGGCTGTACAGAAAATATACTGAAAAGAACATACTCATGAACTTTTTATGTAGTTTGCAAATGTGTGCTTTCGTGCACATGATTAATCATCACGCATGTGTTTAGGACTTGGAAATATTCTTTATCCCTGACAGGTCTGGATGTTTTTTGTATTTTACATTGTGTCCACAACTACTAAACTTGCTGTGTTGTAGAGCCCAATAGCTAACTTCATTCTGTGTATTATTCTTTTACAAGGGATGCTAAAGCCAAATAACAGAAACTCAGTTTTAGAAACGAGCATGTAGGTAATAGGACTGTACACAAAAATGGAAATCAAATTAAGTAGGAATTTGGTTAATGTAGGATTTGCCATAGGAATCTGCCAAGAAGTACAGCAATGGATAAAGCTGTCTTCGGTCCAGCATAAGTGATAAGAAACCTAAACTTTCTACACAGAGTGTGACAGTGAAAAACTTCTTTTTACCCATCTTTTGTTGGTTTATGTCTGTTCCTTAATGGACTTAGGCATAATTAAGTATTGCATTACCAAGGTCTCTCTAGATTTTTCTTCTCAAGTATTTGCCACTTTCTAAGTACATGAGCGCTAAAAATATATGTATATGTAGTTTGCAAGGCTAAAAACCCCACAAATGTTTATGAGACATATTGTTATATTCGCCTTTTGTTTAATATCATATTAGGGGTGGGTTTGGTTTTCAGCAAAATCCAAATGGATCTTAAAACTATGAACATCTGCTTCATGCTGCCAGAAGAAATTACCTCTGTGCTTCCTGTAGTTACAGGCTGGGGGACTGCTTTTTAGATCTATTACATAGTTGGGATTTGTTTCAATGTCATGATATTTCGTTTCTGTGACTGGTTTATTTTTAGGTAGCCAAAAGAGACAACTAGTCTGCTTTGCAAGGGGCAGTATTACGTGCTAGGAGGGAAGGAAATGTACGTGAGAAACAGCTCGGCAATCACAGCGACTATTCACATCATTTTGCTCTGTGGTTCAGTCGTTTCACTTGTAATCTCCATGTGCTCCAGGACATTTGCAAATGAGCAACTTCTTCTACCTTGTAGGGTGAAAAAATGAGGGGGCTGGATGCAACTGTTTATCCTCATGGGTAAGAGCATCAACAAAGATCCTGAAGAAGAATGACTAAAAAAGATTTTATGCATGTTTGTAAACCAGTATCACAGCTCTGCCACGCATACTGCTGAAGCTGGGTTTGCTGATGATTCTGGCTTGCATGCAAATAAAAAAAAAAAAAAATAAATAAAACCACAAAAGGCAGTTATAACACGGAACCCTGAAATAAAAAGAGGTCACAAACCTGAGCAGATTTTTTGACTTCTTGGTTACTAGCTAAAGTGCTGAAGTTGCCTCTTCGGAGAGTATTTTAATGTTGCCTAAGCATGTTTGAAAACACAACACTTCACAGGCTTGAGAAGTGGGCCCATGTGAACCTCATGAGGTTCAACAAGGTCAAGTGCAGGTCCTGCACGTGGGTTGGGGCAACCCCTGGTATCAGTACAGGCTGGGTGATGAAGGATTGAGAGCAGCCCTGAGGAGAAGGACTTGGGGGTACTGGTGGATAAAAAGCTGGATAAGCACCGACAATGTGCGTCCACAGCCCAGAAAGCCAACAGTGTCCTGGACTGCATCAAGAAGTGTAGCCAGCAGATCAAGGGAGGTGATTCTGCCCCTCCACTCCACTCTGGTGAGACCCCACCTGGAGTACTGTGTCCAGCTCTGGAGCCCTCAGCACAGAAAGGACACAGACCTGTTGGAGCCCGTCCAGAGGGCCACAAAGATGATCAGAGGGATGGAACACCTCTGCTATGACGACAGGCTGAGAGAGTTGGAGCTGTTCAGCCTGGAGAAGAGAAGGCTCCAGGGAGACCTTATCGTGGCCTTTCAATAGTTAAATGGGCCTTATAAGAAAGATGGGGACAGATTTTTTAGTAGGGCCTATAGCAATAGGACAACGGTTAATGTCTTTAAACTAAAAGAGGGTAGATTTAGACTAGATGTAAGGAAGAAATTTTCTATGATGAGGGTGGTGAAACACTGGCACAGGTTGCCCAGAGAGATGGTAGATGCCCCATCCCTGGAGATATGCAAGGTCAGGTTGGATGGGGCTCTGGGCAACCTGATCTAGTTGAAGATGTCCCTGCTTATTGCAGGGGGGTTGGACTAGATGACCTTTAAAGGTCTCCTCTGACCCAAACCATTCAATGATACATGCATAGGTATCCTACTTATATTGATGCTCTGCATGTGCTTCTGGCAAGCTTCCTGCTAGCCTGCAAATGCGTATTTCTGCGCCATACAGAGAAGTGATTAACAAGTCAATTGTCACACAGTGTAATACTTGCTAAAACACACAGCAAATACCACCTTTTCATAGCAAATGAAGCATTAACAGTTATTCCTTCTTTTAAGCTCCTACAGCTAGTGTCACACCTCTGCTTTCTGTTTGCATTTTGTTGAGGCCTGATCAGACGGCAAAAATAAGCAAACTGCAATCTGACTGGAGGAGTCTCATACCAAGGCAATGGCAGTGCAACTCTTACTGAATTTGGTATTTCTTTGCAACTGCTTAGTTGGAACATGCTACAGTTTTCGGTGTCTGCTTTTGCGACTGTATTTGATGGCAAGAAGAAGGGCAGGACCTGCTCAAACAGCAGCAGTTTATGGAGGCACTCAGGCAAAAACAGCATTTGCAAAACAGGTTATAACTGCTAAGCACGGCCATGCAGCATAGCACAATGTGGTAGCCTTTTTGAGGAAACTGAACCAGAAAAGTAGTGCAATTTAGACTGACGTGCTGAAGCTAACAGGTAAAGCTAACCATCTCTTCATGCTTGACGCACCCTTGCACTGCTAGCTGGGAAAGAAAATGAATGGCTTGTTTCAGGGGGAAGGGCAAGGAGTAGAAACCTGACCAAAAGAAATGAAACCCGTCGATGCTGTTTCCTGTCGGCTTTTTACCCATACCTTCTCCTCCTCATTCTTCCTTTTTTTTTTTTCATAATGTCGGGGTTAAGCTGAATCATTTTCTGTACGAAGCAAGCTAACAAACAGGTGCCAAATAACATTTGGAGGTGAGGTGTCAGGCACTAAACATGCATTAGAAAGCTTGCTAATGTTCCAAACATGCCCGCTTCATGTTGTGGCAATAATGACAGGGACAAGATTTGCAATCAGCATGGTTTCTGTTGGCAAAACACCTCACATAGTGTCTGTCATTGGTATAACTTATTTCACAGGGCAAGGTTTGCTTCATTTAGCATGGGAAGCATTTTGCAGGGATTGGTGCGTTTGCATTAGAAGCACATTATCAATTACCGCCAAGCATGCATCGCCTTACAACCTGCTCCCTGCAGCCAACATATGGTCTGCTGGCTGTTAGCTCTGTTTCCCTAGTTAGTTGAATCCTAGCCAGAAATGTGAGCATGGCTGCAAAATGCATTCATGGTTTTGCATCAGGCAAACTGGATCAGGCTGGTGGATCTCTTCCCTACTTGAGATGGGATCCAGAACTGGCAAGAGAGTACGAGCCAGCTAGTATATCACCAGCCATGGCTTCGCACTGGAGCTCTGCAGGAGCTGGGGGAGGAAGGAGAAGGGCCTGGTGTGCTGCAAGCAATATTAAAGTAAATTTCTGGGTAAGGCTTTTTTTTATTGATCATTTTGATCTTTTTTGATCCGATCACAGTTTGGTCTTGCAAGATGCTGAGCGACTTAAAAAATGAACCTCTCACACATAAAATTAATGACCCACATAAGTGCTTTTTCATGGCATTTGGCATTTTGCAAGTGCTATAGAAATGGTTTAATTATAGCTAATAGAGCTGCAGAAGCTGAACAAAGAACATGCTATAATCCAAGTCAACACTAGAGAGCATTAAAATAACTAGGTATGGTTGTTTTAATTTGGCTTGTTGGGGAGGAGACCATTAGGAACCAGATCTGAACATCATGCTGAACTGCTAAGTACTGATTAGCCTTCTAAACAAATATGTGGACTCAGAAAGGTGAAAAAGTATTGGAATTGTGTTGGAAAAGTGGGTGAGTTTATTTTAAACAGAACCTGTAAAAAGGTTCAGCAAAGTTTTGAGGAATAATTTTTTTTTAACTTTGTGCTAACAGCCTTATAATAGTGGTGCCTGTGGCACCACAAACAAGCCTCTCTCCTGAAAAGCAAGGCGTGACATTTAAAGCATGGCACTAAGCTCAAATGCATTGCATGCAGCTCAAGGTCAGAGCTCATAAAGTCAACCTACAATGAAAATCTGTTCCCTCACTAAAATAAAAATGAATGTAACTGCGTCGAATTCATCTTCATTCCATGGTAAGCCTGGGAAAATCACTGGCCTTGCCTTTGTTTGATCAGTTTGGGGTTTTGTGTTAGGAATACGGGGCCTTGGGGTTTTTTTGTGATGCACTATTATGACTAGAGGCAGCAATCCGTGGGAAGTTCTCATGTATGTTTTTTCATTCTCGTGGATGGGGCAGCATGTGCCCAGGCAGCACCAAAGATGGTGCCACAGGGCCTGGGCACAGGGCTCTCCTGGCTCATCCTCCTGCGGGGCTCACAGCCTGCTCACACTGGCTTGCCATGTTTCTCCCTTTGACTCAGCTAGAGATGGCAGGCAGGGCACAGAAAAGGCAAATAATTGAATAGACTTTCAGAGTCCCATTATTTATAAATATTTTATCACTATTGGCTCCTTATAGTGATTTTTTTTTTTTTGTAGATATATGTTTAAATAATTCAATTTTTTGCCTTATAAACAGGAAATGGCAAGCACCATCAACAATACAGGAAGCAGATTAGGATCCTAAGACCAAACCTTTCAAATCTCTGTTTCAACCAGACACCAAAGTCCGTCTGCTCAGTTTATACTCCAGTGTGTGTGGAGCCTCCCTTGCACCTTGTGTACCTGCTAGAAGGCGATACAGTGTTACAGAAGGCAGTGGTACCACTGATGGGAAATGATGCTGCCAAACACATGCTGTGGGAGTGTGCTTCCTTTCCTGCAGAGCAACACTTATTTGCAAACAGGCATCCAGCTCCCGAGGCTGTGTTTCGTAACTGCCACCTCCTACTATTATGTCCTGGTTACTGAAAACTCTTGAAACACTGAAAGTGTTTCTCGTCCAAGACAATATCCCACATGGTCCTCCTCACCAATTACACACAAGGCGCCTTGGGGATCTGCTTTCAAATCACATGGGTTTTACTGTCAACTAGTTAGTCTTTACTCATTACAACTTAACACACTGATTTAAATGTTTCTCTTCTTACTTGCTGGAAAGCAGTTCTGAGGAAAAGGATCTGGGGGTCCTGGCAGATAGTAAATTCTCCATGAGCCAGCAGTGTGCCCTCGTCGCCAGGAAGGCCAATGGAATCCTGGGCTGCATAGGGAAGAGTGTGGCCAGCAGGGCGAGGGAGGTCATTCTCCCCCTCTACTCTGCACTGGTGAGGCCACAACTGGAATACTGTGTCCAGTTCTGGGCTCCCCAGTTCAAGAGGGACAGGGAACTTCTGGAGAGAGTCCAGCGTAGGGCAACAAAGATGATTGGGGGATTGGGGCACCTCCCTTATGAGGAAAGGCTGAGAGAGCTGGGACTCTTTAGCCTGGAGAAGAGAAGGCTGAGGGGAGACCTTATTCTTGCTTACAAGTATCTAAAGGGCGGGTTGAAGGAGGATGGAGCCAGACTCTTTTCAGTGGTTCCCAGTGACAGGATGAGGGGCAACGGGCACAAGCTGGAACCTAGGAAGTTCCATTCAAACACAAGAAAAAACTTCTTCACGGTGAGGGTGACAGAGCACTGGAACAGGCTGCCCAGGGAGGTTGTGGAGTGCCCTTCTCTGGAGATTTTCAAGACCCGCCTGGATGCAGTCCTGAGTAATGTGCTCTAGGCATTCCTGCGTCAGCAGGGGAGTTGGACTAGATGATCTCTAGAGGTCCCTTGCAACTCTGAAAATTCCGTGATTCCATGATATGGTCACTCCTGTGACTTTCCTCTTCTCTCTTTTACAATGAATAATTTTTACCGCTTATTAGAATCTTTCATTGCTCATCAATATTGTTGCAAAACCAAACAGAAGATCTGTTCTTGCCTGCAGCAAACCTGTGGACTTGTAAAGCCATACCACTCACATCTGACCCGGTTTCCAGGAACCATAAAATGCAACAAATTTCTTAAATTAAAAAATCGGGTCAGCTAGCATAACCAGAATAGTTGCATAGCCTGTATGCTGACAAAGCTTTACAGCTGCCTAAAGCACGTAGTACTGAGAACTCAGTCCTGGATGGGGAAGAACAGAGAGGGAGGGTGAAAACTTTGCTACCCAAACTTTGTAATTCTTTTATCTGCCGGTTCAAGTGCTAATAAACCTCCCTCCTTCAGAGTAATTCCAAGAATACTTTTCTTGCATGCTTTTCCTATATGTCACATAAGGAATAAACCTGTGTATCAGCGCCACTTGTAGAATTTCTTTCAATTTATTTTCACACTTTGTTTCCACCTTTGCTGACTCTAACAGGTACATGCAATTCTACCCAGCAAAGAATATAATACATCTAGTTAGTTACCACAGCTTTAATGTCCAAGGAAATGAAAAATATGCTGAAGATTTCTGCTTTCTATCATTCAAACACAAACTATGGGTGACCAAGAAAATAGTACTCATACCACTGAATATTGTATTTACAGAAGCTCTGAAATTTAACTTTCTTTTCCTATTTTTATTTGCATATTAACTTCAGAAAAAATTTTGAAAGGAGAAACTTACTGTGCTTCACTTACTAGATGAAACATAGTTGTAAATTTGCTGTGAACTATATGGACATTTTTCATTAAACGGTTAAATTAAAATATTTCTAAGCCTTCCATATCTCTGCATTAGAGATACTGAGTTTATTACTGAAAATTCTTTCAAAATTACATTTAAAATGTTAAGACTGTTTAAGAGACAGGATTGTCCAAAGATATATTATCTTTCATTAGCCCAACTGATACATTGTGGTTGGGGGAAAAAAAAAAAAAAGACAATGTTTTGGGTACTTTAAACCATTCCAGGTAGATTCACAGGGGTTTGTCTTATCTTAGTTTCTAAATCAAGATCAGTAGTGCAGCAGACTGTACAACTACTGACACATCCTGTTAAAGCAGTGAAAATATTTCCTAACTTGAAAATCAGTCATCAAGAGCTATTGCTATTTTGAGCAAAATAATTTATCTTTGCTTGATCACAGTATCTCCTGTTTGTACTTTAATGAAACAAGATGAGGCTTTTTTTCTTTCCTCACCCCCCCCCCCCTTCCAGACTAACACATAAAAACCAAACTGAGCAAAGAGCAGCATCAAGGAGAAGCCACTTCTCCATTCAGTGCTATTTTATGACATGGGGGGTAAACTGATGTCTGCAGAAGCATTGCCCAGAGATGAAGGTTACAGTTCTGTCATGAATATATGGACAACTGTACAAAGATATTAACAGTGTCTTCTTTTAAACTTTTGCATGCTTGCGGGAGACAGGTACCTGTAGTGGCTGGGTAGTGATACTGGAATCTAAAGAGGATTTTAAATTTTCTTTAATTGTTATAATTTTCAAAACCATTAAAGAAAGGCTAATCTATTCTTGCAAAACTAGTGAGATACTTCTCAGCAGACCAGGCAGCAGTTATGTTGAGAGCTTTGTGTACCCAGCCCAGCACTACCTCCCCAGGCTCAGACTGGGGACATCAGCAGTCCCCAGGTCCCTGGGGACAGCTGGGGTGGCATCGGGTGCTGCTGCAGCTGTGGCTCAGCTGTCTCGGCCCTTCAGTCACCCACCTGCCCAACGCTCATGACCACAGTCGCATGTCTAAACTGAGGAGGAGGAGGAGGGGCAGGCAGGATGAAGGCAGCCTTCCACCTTCCTCCATCCCCACAGCTGAAGCTCTCTGCTACGGCCTGGAATCTTGCATGCAGCAGTGTACAAGCTCTGGGGCGCGCAGCACTGAAGCCTGTGCTGCACGTTTTTCTGGGGCTCAGGAGCTTGCCCAGCCTCTGGCCCCAAGCACAGGGACAACCATGCCCGAGGGTGCTTGGGCCAGGCCTTGCCTGTGCCACAAAGCAGGCAATAGCTTGTGAGTTTTACATGGCTTCATTAAGATTTAGCCACCTCTGGCGAGAGGAAACAGGACTTAGCTTCATGAGACAGCAAATGAGCTTCTCCTGCCTAAAATCATGTGGGTTTGCCCATGTGAGTGACCTTGGATAGGCTAATTCAGGACCTTCCTTTGACTAAGGAATAACCTCTCTTGGTCACAGTGCCAAAGAAAAAAGACGAGCTGCCTCCAGCTTTCCTTCAGCTTCTTGTCTTCCTGCGTGAGCAGTGTAAAAACAGCCAGGTTTACTGTTGTCCTAACAGGAATAACCTGCATCAGACCTTACAATGGGGGAGGAGGAGGAAGGAACTACATGAGGAGGGTGGGACCATGGAGCTTGAGTTAGTGAACTGGACCATCCTCTCGGCTGGCCTGGGACCTGAAGGCATGTGGGCTTACAGAGCAACCTTACCAAATGCTGCTGATGCACAAGGTGCAGCCACTCTGCAGCATATGCAAGACAGGAACCCACCCTGACAGCCCCGTGCCCAGCATGTACATGTGTATGTATATGTGTTTGTGTATGTATTAGTCACTTATCAGAGTTTTATTTTAATCCATTGCTGTAACTGTGACAGCAGCACTATCAAGCAGGCAGTTCCTGTATTGCTTTCTCAAATACAGAAACAATGTTTTATGAGCCATAACCAGATGTGATCACTTTTCATAATGACACTGATAAAGACATCCAGGCCCACAGACTAAAACCAGGGCTTCTCTAGCAAACCACAAGTTACATTCTACAGCGCTGAGACTGCACGCAACAAAAGGAAGACGTTTTTAAGGATGATTTTCCAATATAGTTCACTGGGAACAAATATCAAATGGAAAAACATCTGGAGCTCACTTTTATAAGCAAATTTGAAATATCACGTGTGAGGGTCCTTACAGGTGGACCTGCTCCTTAAACCCATCAAACAAATGCTTTGCGACAAAAGTAGGGACAAACAGCTTTGCTCTCCTTTGTGTGAGAGTTTGCTTGTTGTATTGGCCAAGAACCTACTGTAATTCTAACATGTTTTGACTGGAGCATAGTAAGGACGGTTTGATTTGCGCTATGACCAGGGCAGCTTGTTATCACAGCCCTGGTTTTATAACCAACTTTCAGCATGTAGTATGTTTGCTGCTTATTCTAAGACCCTACTGAGTGTTGTGAGCAGTTGATCTGGAAAGGTACAAATGATGAAGCTGGATGTTTACTGTGGCAATTCTGTTCATTGCACTAAAAATTTTAATTGCACAAAGATTGAAGTTATTAGCTAGAGAATAGCAGGGCTCTCAATCTCTGCTCACACCTCCTGTTACTGTGTAGTCAGTATTCAATCCAGAAAAGCTTTCTAGGCTTTGTTACTGAGGCTTCTGTTGGAGTTACCACCACCTCATTTGCACCTACCTTCGTTTTGGTATCACAGGTTTGCCTGCAGGGTGTAGCAGCCAGTTCTGTCAAGTATAACTGTTTCTTTAATTGAAAGCAAGTTGTTACACCCTGCAATTTTAGTGAGATTCAGCACAACACAGACCAGCATTGCCAAGTGTGTCATAAATGCTCACTCTGTAGTAGCTACTGTAAATTCACTGCAAGGTAGAAAGCATGACTTCTTAACTCTTCAACACTAAGATGTTTTGAAGATTACTTCCTGCCACATATTACTCTTGCAGTACTTCTTGTCACTGTATTATGACTCCATAAATAAGCAGGCCTAGGAAAAGTTGATAGTAGAGAAACACTCTCTACCAGTTCATAAAATAAATTTATCTTTTAAGTAGAGGATATGGTAATCATTAATAACCATGAGATTGCCACCCTTTCACTAGCTTTCACTACTGCATTCAAGGGATTTTCCCTTCTTTTCCTCAGTCTCGGGCAGGACTGCAGATCCTTTTACCTGCTAAAGGCCTAGTCTGCTTTTAACCATGTGCTTAAAGTGCAGCTCTTGCAGGTTTCTCAGTTGGTACCACAAAAAAGGACTCTCCTCCTACTTAAATGCACAGACCCTGGGAGGCCACTCCCCAAGCTGGAGCCCAGCTTAGGGCTCTGCACACATCTGAAAGTCCCTCCACAGTAAAGGGTGAACGGAAAACAAGCAACCGTGACTTTGCTGATGGCAGAGGTTTAATTATTTAGCCCATTCCCACTGAAGTTTCTGGAAGCAATCAAGATGCCTACACTGAAGAGGACAGCCCTTAGGGCTGCTGTCCAAAAGAGGAGCCTCTTTTCAACTGTCACCATTCACTGGTTATGGGGACTCCTGTTCTCGCTCTTCTCTTTCACCAGGAAGCACACACGAGTGCAATTTCTTAAGAAGCCCTCCTGTCTTCAAATGCTGTAGGAGCAAGTCCATATTCACAATTCCATCCTTATTTTATCATCTATCCAAATATGGATGAACTCGTCTAACAGTGGTGTTCCCCAGAACACTTACAAAATAAGTGGATTACTCAGATTATTGTGTAACAGCAGTTGTCCTAATGAGTCAGAAAAGCTATCACTCACATGTATGGTAACACAACAAAGTTAATAGCCATGAAAACCTTTTCCTCTAACAAATGCTTAGTCACCCCAGTTCTATCCATGTCAATTCCTGGTTCTGGACCCCAGCTGTTTTAATAATGCCTAATTGCCTACAAGACAATAAATGGATCCATAGCTAGATGTGTTCTTTGAGCAGGGTCAGGAGTTACAGTGATGTGCTGCTATAGCCAAGGGATAGGTTCAGCTGTTCCATTTCGGTAGTCTGTATGGCAGCAAGAAGCATAGAGGAACAAAGTCAGGAGACAGATAGAACTTGCAAAGACTATCCTGGCATCTCATGGCAATACGCCCATCTCAGCAATTATGGAGTGTAGATGAACATAATGTTCATGTGCTAGAGTCACTAAAAACAGGATAGAAGGAAAGCTCTTCAGGAAAGCGTTTGTCACAAGACAGGATCAGCTGTCCCTACATCACTCCTCATCAATGCTTGTCTAACCTGTTTCCAGAAACCTTCAGGGATGGAGACTCCACAACCTCCCTCAGCATCTGATGCTGGCCTGCGTATTTCCCTTTCTTTTTTGGTTTCCTCCTCCTGCCCCCCAATTATGTTTTGTGTATTTAAAGATTTCTACTGGTCTTCTCATTTCTAGATTAAACAATTCCCATCCTTTCAAACTGTCTTTAACAGATTGTTCTTTAGATCTGGCATTTTCCTTCCCTAGCCTCTCTGTTCTGTCTGTATTTTTCCTGAAACATGGTGCTGGCACCATACTCCAACTGAGGCTTTGTTGATACTGAATACATTGATGTGGTTCATTTTCCAGTTTGTGCTCTTCTTGCTACATTTAGTGTGGTGTTTGTCTTTTTTTTTTTTTTTTTTTTTTTTTTTTTTTTTTTTTTGTTTTTTTTTTTTTTTTTTTTTTTTTTTTTTTTTTTTTTTTTT
>VFFE01009152.1:989428-1094613 GCA_008921705.1 Burhinus oedicnemus | reverse complement strand
GCATGACATAGCTGACTGATAATCAGCTTTTGTTCCTCTGCATTCCTCTCTGGAGATGATGCTAATTGGAACTTGGAAGCTCAACGGGGGAAGGACTGGTTCAACATAGACAGGCCTTTTGATAAGCAGCTCTGTAGCCTAACCAAGCTTCTTATATACAAGCATCAGTGTGGGAAATCCAGCTGTAGTACGATCCAGACCCAAATCAACCCCCAGTTCCACAGATTTTCTTAATTCATATATATGCCTTAAAAGAAAGCCAATAGACAGGTCTGTAACAGCCTTCGTGTGTGTTGTCAGTAATCAGAGGAATCAAACTATGCTGATCTCTCTTGACAATTGTCTACCATCAAAAACTAGTTATTTAATTTCTCTGTCTTGCCATTCTACTTGTTGTAACAATAGTGAATAGTATTATTGGAAGTAAGACATTTTTACCACTGTAACTATAGTGCAGCTTCTTCATACAACACAGGAACTTCCAGTGGCCACTACATCAATCAGATTGAACACACAAGCTTAAAAATATTGGTGGGGGAAAAAATGGTGGGAAAACTTGTAGTGTATCTTAACTGACATTAAAATATCTTAATCTCTATGGTTGGATTTAACACTTCACAAACATTGAATCAACTGCATAAAAAAGACCATATGCTGAAAGACTGTCCCTTCAAACTTCTGGGAGGACAACAGACTGTTCAGGGTCTGGATGCATAAACTGGAGCTACTGTTCATGCTTTTGCTTTTTTTTGTTCTGTATTCAGGCTTATGCTTCCCAGCCAAATTCAAAAGTCTGTCCTTTTTTTTTAAAAAAAAAATGTTCTAGTCATAACTGGTCACTCTAGTAAAGCACATGATGAAGTGAGATCCATTTAATCCCCCAAAATATTTAATCACAATTTTATCATGCTGTATATCAGAATTTAGTAATGCAATATTTTTCTGAATTATCTGAAATTATTATCTTTGAGATAACTGTCTTCCAATTTAAGCACAATAAAATATCCTTTTCAACCCCTTTGAAAGTGATTAATAGCTACTTAATCCATAAGCCTCGGTCTCTCAGAGGCTGATACTAGTAAAAGATGAAGTGTGATATTTTCATCCCCTGAAAGTTAGAGGAAAAAGTTCCATTAGCCAGGTTCTCAATCCCTATTTAAGACATAGTTATGATGAATTCAGAATATATGCACCACAGGAAATGCAGATGATGGAAACTATCCATTAACATATACTGGCACCTTACATTCGTTATGACAAAAACAGTGAGATAATAAACCATTCTGAGGAATAACACTAACTACAAAAGATTGTTCTTTTAAATCTAAGAATTTACAAATATAGGTAAAAGAACTGCCTATCATAGAACCATTTAAGTTGGAAAAGAACCTTAAGATCATCAAGTCCAACCATTAACCTAACACTGCCAAGTCCACCACTAAACCACGTCTACACGTCTTTTTAAATACCTCCAGGGATGGTGACTCTACCACTTCCCTGGGCAGCCTGTTCCAATGCTTGACAACCCTTTTGGTGAAGGTGTTTTTCCTAATATCCAGTCTAAACCTCCCCTGGCACAACTTGAGGCTGTTTCCTCTTGTCCTATCACTTGTTACCTGGCAGAAGAGATCAACCCTCACCTCTCTACAACCTCCTTTCAGGTAGTTGTAGAGAGTGATAAGGTCTCCCCTCAGCCTTCTCTTCTCCAGACTAAACAAGCCCAGTTTCCTCAGCTGCTCCTCATAAGACTTGTGCTCTAGACCCTTCACCAGCTTCGTTGCCCCTCTCTGGACACACTCCAGCCCCTCAATGTCTTTCTTGTAGTGAGGGCCCCAACACTGAACATAGTATTTGAGGTGGGGCCTTACCAGTTCTGAGTACAGGGGGACAATCATTTCCCTAGTCCTGATGGCTACGCTATTGCTGATACAAGCCAGGATGCCACTGGCCTTCTTGGCCACCTGAGTACACTGCCGGCTCATATTCAGCCAGCTGTCAACCAACACTCCCAGGTCCTTTTCCTCTGGGCAGCTTTCCAGCCACTCTTCCCCAAGCCTGTAGCGCTGCATGGGGTTGTTGTGACACAAGTGCAGGACCTGGCACTTGGCCTTGCTGAACCTCGTACCATTGGCCTCGGCCCACCAATCCAGCCTGTCCAGATCCCTCTGTAGAGCCTGCCTACCCTCAAGCAGATCAACACTCCCACCCAGCTTGCTGTCATCTGCAAACTTACTGAGAGTGCACTCAATCCCCTCGTCTGGATCATTGATAAAGATATTAAAGAGAAGTGGCCCCAATACTGAACTGAGGAACTTAATGTGTGACTGGGTGTCAGCTGGATTTAACTCCATTCACCACAGCTCTTTGGGCCTGGCCATCCAGCCAGGCTTTCACCCAGAGAAGCATATGCCTGCCCAAGCCATAAGCAGCCAGTTTCTCCAGGAGAATGCTGTGGGAAATGGTGTCAAAGGTTTTACTAAAGTCCAGGTAAACAACATCCACAGCCTTTCCCTCATCCACTAAGCCGGTCACCTTGGCACAGAAGATCAGGTTAGTCAAGCAGGACCTACCTTTCATGAACCCATGCTGACTGGACCCAATCACCGGGTTGTCCCGTAAGTGCCACGTGATGGCACTCACGATGATCTGCTCCATAACCTTCCCCAGCACTGAGGTCAGCCTGACAGGCCTGTAGTTCCCCAGATCCTCATTCCAGCCCTTCTTGTAGGTGGGCATCACATTTGCTGATCTCCAGTCAACCAGTTAGCCAGGACCGCTGATAAATGATGGAAAGTGTCTTGGTGAGCACTTCTGCCAGCTCCCCCAGTACCCTTGGGTGGATCCCATCCAGCCCCGTAGACTTGGGGGTGTAGCACATCACTAACCATTTCCCCTTGGATTATGGGGGCTTCATTCTGCTTCTCATCCCTGCCTTCCCAGGAGGCTGGGGACCCAGAGAACAACTGGTCTTACTATTAAAGACTGAGGCAAAGAAGGCATTAAGTACCTCAGCCTTTTCCTCAGCTTTTGTCACTATATTTCCTCCCACCTCCAATAAAGGATGGTGAGTCTCCTTAGCCCACCTCTTGGTATGAATGTATTTATAGAAACATTTTTTATTGTCTTTTACTGCAGTAGACAAATTAAGTTCTTGTCGTGCTTTGGAGCTGGATTTGCCACCAAGGCGAACAACAGATGTTCTCCCCCACCTCTCTCTTCAAGGACAGAAGGGAGAGAGAGAAAGAGACTTATGAGTTTAGAAGGAACTAAACTACTTTAATGAAATAATAATAACAGAATAAAAAGAAAATAATGAAATATATACAAAACCGTATCAAGCTCCCAGGATGACAATCATGTCACCAGCAGGCACTGGGGAAGTCCCACACTGGACTCAGTGACGGACGGGAACTGGATTCCAGATCTGGATTCAGGATTGGGATCAAAGGTAGACAAACATAGTCCTCCTTGGACACCAGGCATTGAAGAAAGAGGCCTGACCCTTTGATCCCTCAGCTTTTATACTGAGCACGAGGCAGATGGGATGGAATATCCTGTTGGTCAGGTTTGGGTCACCTGTCCTGTCTGCTCCTTCCCACAGCTGTGACCCCTCTACGCTTTTCCACTTCTGACTCTCCAACGGGGCAAATAACAAAGCTGGCTGGCCTTGGTTGTTATAGCAATAAGTATAAGCAAGAGCCTCTCTGCATACCATCCCTTGGCATCAACTATAAACATGGGTGTTACCAGTCTGAGAGTGAATAGTTTTCTGCACAACGTGCTGTTAATTTCAGCAGTTAGAAGAAGCCTAGCTAAAAGTAAAATTACTGAACAGAAAATTGGTCCTGTTTTACCTCAGTTCTAGTTGGGCTTTGGCCCTTCCAATTTTCTCCTTGCATAACCTCATGGCATCTCTGTAGTCCTCTTGAGTTGCCTGCTCCTCCTTCCAAAGGTCATGAACTCTTTTTTTCCTGAGTTCCAAACAAAGCTCTCTGTTCAGCCAAGCCAGTCTTCTTCCCTGCCAGCTCATCTTTCACCATATATTGTTTAGTTGTATTTGACTGCTGAAAATCATCAGGCTTACTGGGTGAACTGAGAGGCCTCAAGTCCCTTCTTTTAGCATTGTCTAGTGGGGAAGGGATCCTCTATCCTGTGGAAGGGAACATTCAGGATAGTACCATCTGACTCATTTTACTGTAACAGGAATACTTACATGGGTGGGGAACAGAAAAGAGAAAGGTATACACAGCAACTCGTACCCAAGTTGCCTTCCATGCACAGTAAGCTCTTGTGCCAACAGGTCAGTGTTGGCATCACCACACGCTGGCATCACTCCAGGCCACCTCCTCATTTCTTCACTTCAGGCTGAGTTTTTCCTTGTAAGTGAGCTGAGTGTATATTTTGATAGCACCTAGAAAACCCAAGCAAAAACAGTGGATCTACTGAGTAAGCCACTATGCAATCCGTGCCCTGAAGAGCTGATAATTACCATCCAGGAGGCTTTATTATAAGGATTATAATAATTACTGCTTTTTTCTTAAAGTTTTAATGCTGAACTTAGTTACATAAGAATACAGCTTTTGTTTAAAATAAAAAAGTCCTGGCTTTCCCAGAAGAAATAAAAATCCTTTAAAAATGCAACTTGTGTGTCTTCTAACAGCTCAAGCTACAGACAATAAATGAAAAGCTAGTGCTTATTACTTGCAAAGTAATACGAATGTGGGTGGAGACTTTCAACACCACCTTTTTAACTCTTGACTACAGACACGCTGCTACCACTGTCTAGTTTTCAACAGATGTGATTTTTTTTCCAATTACCTGGTGCGTGGTAGTGTTTTGTGAACTAAAGAGAGAGGCTTAAAAAGAGGGAAACTACATACTAGTTAAAAAGCCGTAAGTTACCAAGCTCAAATGAAAGGCAAGCGTTATTTTACAGCTGCTCAAACAAGCACTCTAAGAAAGGCTGGTCCTGTGTGGGGATGCCATGTTTGCCATTATGTTACGTCAGTGATGAAATAGGGGCGTTCATTGCTCTTGGGGATGAACCTGAAAATTTTGTGAAGTTTTAGTGCATCTTAATTGTTCACTTCATCGTTGTAGCACTGATAATGTGGAAAGCAATGCAGAGATTGTTCCTTTATGGTTTTATTTCACATTTTTTAAGATTTTGTGGTGTTAGGTCACATCCTGCCAGGTCACTGTTCATAAATAGGATGCAAGATGCCATTGTGCCAATGAATACCTAAGTACTTTAAGCAAAGTGAAATAATTTCACTAGAAGAAAATGAAAATGTCCAAGCACTACAGTGTCTTTTAACTTGGAGGTAGGAGCTCTGTCTTGGGATAGGAGATACATAAGCTGAAATCCCCTTTACACATTGATCCTAGATCTTCACAATCCTTACCGCAATGGGTAAAAAAGAAAGCTGCTCCTCTTCCTTCTCTTTCTCTGTAGATTTTCTTTTGGGTAGAAGAAGGTTGAGAGCAAGGAAGAACCTTGTTTTGCCACATCCAGTGGCAAAGCAGAAACAAGATTTTCTGGATTAGACACCTGATGTCTCTTAGGCATGGGGCAGGCTGCACCCTTCCCCTCAGCAATTCCACCTGAGCCCTTAAGCACCAAGGGCCCTAGCTCAGTCCTTGCAGGAATCAGAGCACGGGTATTTTTCCTGCTGGTTCTTTTGGCAGTCAGGGTGTTTAGTCTGGTAGCATGCTCTTACAGAGCAGAGACAGCAGGACATGTTGTCCCTCAGCTCCACTCATATGAATCGTCTTGACCTCTCTTCCACAAGAGGATACAGATAACTCCCAATAAGGCCAAAGAAAGCTGGTTTTCTCCAGCAGGGACAGCCCGCGCCTGCAGGTCACCCAGAGGTTACCAGCACTCATGTCCAAGCTCGCTGGAGCTGCCTTCTGCTGTTCTGCGCAGCATGGGAGGCTGGCAGGAACAAGGCTACACTCTTTGCAGGGAATCAGAAACCAGATACCATGAGTTTTAGCTCCTTGGAACACATCTTCACCCTGAACCACCCAATTACTTTTCATAAATCCTTCAAGTCTTCATACAATACTTTATTGTAGTTTCCTATGACCTGTACTGAGTATTTAATTACATATTTCAAATGGAATTTTTCTCTATAAGTAGAGGTAATTTAATCCTATTTCAATTATTTTCATGTGTAGGCCATGATATACATGCTATAAAAAAAAGAGAAAAGGAAAGGTAATACAGTAATGACTCCATCCTAGAAAAACCAGATTAACCAGCTTTTCTGCCAAAGCACAAACAAACCTAAACACAGTGGGGAGAATAAAATCCAACATTTTCTTTGTTTCAAATCCCTGGTACCGCAGTAGAGGAAAATAGGTAAAAGCATCGTGCTTCATTTTGCAGAAAATGCACAGCAATAAGGCAAGCGTTGAAGCTGTCATCATCAAGTGATATGTTGAATTAAATATGACGAATTAACCTTTGCAGTCCTAGGAATACAGCTGTCACTGATCAAACATTTGTGGAACATTTGGACTTCCTTAATTCTCATGCCCACACTCCTAGTTAATTTGACATCAAACCCAGCGATGATAGCTAATACACTGAGTACCTGTAACAACCACACAGAATTTTTATGCAATTAAAATACAAGTACTGCTGCTCTTGCAATTCAGCCCTTTTATACTGCTTTGCATTCCTTGACTGCTAGAAGACTATACAGAGGTAAGATTACATTGTTTAATTGTAAAATTACTAGCTGTAATGTAAAAGGATTTACTTGGATTTAGCAAAGGAAGCTCATGACCAAGCCTGTGGGAGCTTCCCCCAGCTCTAGGGGAATCTGGCAGGAGATCTCCTACCTCACCCTGCCGGAGCAACACTCAGTTGGGAGGGAGGGAGAGTAAGCGGAAAACAGCTCCTCACTCAGCAAGAGCCAGAATTGTGAGCTCACTTAGTTGCCTTAAGCACAGCAGAAAGAGGGTCCCAGGAGGAGCTGTGCCTGCAGAAGCCAAGTCTGGGCTTACAGCAGACACCGAGCCAGGACCTTGTCAGGAGCAGGGACCTGAAATGTCCATGACAGAGCCTGGCTGCTGCCAAGTACACCACCACGAGGAAACCAGGAACAACTGGCCAGCACAAAAAGAGGGTTATCCCTCACAAGAAGCAGGTGAAGGACTGGCTCTTACTGAGTGTTACGTCTGTGGCTTGGGGCATCTCAACTGCAAGGAGCAGTCATCTGGCCACCAAAGGGTTGAAAACTGCCTGGGACTGCTGCAATCCAGCATAACTGGAATAAGCACAACTGTCAGAAGAAAATATTTCACCCCTCTGAAGGAATTAACTGCTTGCTTCTCACATTAGGGGCTGATTAACAATCCAAATCCAGCTTCCACCTTGTGCATCCCCCAAAGACAGTGAACAGTTTTAGGCAGAAAGAGAGGAAAAAGTTTCCTGACTCTGTGCCTTGCAGCAATAGCCCCACATTTGTGGTGGGCTCCTGTACTGCCATGCTCCGCCCAGGAGATCCGGGTCAGGGCTGTTGGGGTACAGTATTGTGTGGAATCACTTTCCCCTGCCACCCCCAAAGGAAGACTAGGCAAGAGCAGGGACAATGTGGCATTGAGAGGTTGCAGCGAAACGCCTACATGGCCCTGCAGCAAGGCAGAGGGAAGCACCTTTTTCTGTCCTTCCCATCCTCTCACGGTCTTTCACTTTCACCTCTTTAATGGTGAAAGTGGCTGCTGTGTGTGTGCAGCAAGTAACTTGCAAATCCTAACAGCTCTGTTCACTTCTAAATGCACATTGGCTAAGCATATTTATAGTCAGCATCTAGATTATATGAGACTGTTATGTATCTGGCGTTCAAAGGTTTGATAAATTTCAGTAAGTAGAAGAAAAAATATTTTTCTAAATATGAATAATAATTATGGCTATGTTGTTCATTAAACCTAAAAAGAAGTTAAACAATGTAATTGCAAATTAAATAATTCAATCGCAAATAGTTATTTTACAAAAATAGAACTCCCTTCTCAAAATGTAATGATGGAATAATAAAATTATTTTTGGTCATAACACTAGCTTCTTGTGATAGTGTGGTAGTCCTCAATTTTGGGCCAAATAACAGCATTGGATCTGACAAAGCGTTTGTGGTTTTCCCCCAATCGTGCAGACAGTGGGAGGTGGGCTGAGCCACTCGCAGCAGACTAAGCTGGATCCTGCCACACTAAATAAACACTGCGAGAACAGACAGGATGGCTGTGTGGAAAGCGTGTGACTCAGCACAGCTGCGTGGATCTCCTCCTCACATCCTTTCTTAGCATGGGGAGTTTCCACATAATTTTCTGGAGTCCTGGCCAACCTGCGTACTTTTTCCATTAAACTCATTTCTTTGTGGACACTGGGCTCTGCTTCTAGAGAGACCACAATCCTGCTGATAAAATAATTACAGAAATGGTTCCCAATCTTTGTGGTTTTTAATAAATAATCCCTAAGTAGGACAAAAGCAGTCCCCTTTCACCTCAATGACAATGATGCCAGGAATTCCCAAAAAAAGCAATTTGCAAACCACTTGAACTATGGTAAAACAGCATTCATTAGAGCTAGAGAGAGGGCTGACATTGAAACTATGAAAAGACCATATATGCTCAAAACCAGACAGACACATCCCTTCCGTGTTAGAGCTGGGAGATGCCCAGTTTCTAGCACAGGTATCTTTTCTCCTTCAGCTTTTCTAATTCCCCTGTCCTCAAGCCACAACCAACAGTATCTGCTCTCAAACCACCGGTAAGGTATGTCACAAGGTAGTGTGGACAGACCTGCCCTAGATGCAGAGTGCTCTGCAACAGCAGGTTAAGAAGTGCCAGCACCTTCCTCAAATTGTGAGCTTTACTGCAGTCCACTGCTGCAGGATTTGGCTGTGCTCACCCAGCTGAGCCCACAGGTCCTGCTGACACATGACACAGTTGTTCTCCCCAGAGAGCAGAGCACAGAGCTGCTCCAGGAGTCCTCTCCATTGGCAAAATGCATCTCTGCCAGGCACACAGGAAGAAACACAGAAAAGCACTGGAGGACACCAGAGTGGAACCTAAATGACATCTATAATGTCATATGGCCATGTTAGCAGCCAATGAACTGGCTAAATCAAGTTTAACCTACATCTCAGAAGAGCCTGAGAACTAGGGCAAATGACCACACTATTCAAAGGAAGGACCACTGGCCTGGATACCAGCCGCAACAGTGACCACAAGCAGATGCACAGAAAAGAAAAAGACAAGGACAAACATAAATGGTATTTCCCCAGTTACACTCTCACTCTACCACTACATTCTGCTCAGGGAAATTCCCAAGTCAGTTATAGTTTGTCTCTCTAGTAATCCTCAATGGATCTCTCTTGCAAGTGTTGCCCAGCCTTCCCGGGAACTTATGGAAACCTCTTGTATCCCCAGCATGTGGAGTGGGATAGTGCAGGTCCACGCACATGGCAAGAAAAAAAAAAAAGCTATGGCCGTCGAAGTATTTATCTTTTTTCCCCCGCGTACTCCTACCAGATAGCTGTTGCAGTATTTCACTATCACGATGACTAGAAAAGTTATAATTTTTCATATATAATTTAGATCACTGATAAATTAAGAACATACGGACATAGCATGGATGAGACTCAGAACACATCACAGATAGCACGAGATCAGTTAAACAGTGAGGTCAGATGCTCAAAATGGAATTCATGGTCAGAAGTAAATAAATGCATGATTCTGTTAAAATTTCCACAGTTAGTCAGGAAATGTGGTCAAAATGCCGTATTTTGTACATGCAACTTAGAGAGCGATTTAGCAGCATACCATAAACTTGCACAAAGTGCAGAATAAAAAAGGGGAGATGGATTGATACTGCACAAACCTTAGATTAAGTTCACTTTCCATTTAGGAAAATGATACTGTGATTCAACAAATCATATTTTCTCATCTAGTAAAGCAGTTATGACTTCTATTGTTTATTACAAGTACCAATTTTCAAGGAAGAGTAAGAGACGTCCTAAAAATAGAAATTTGATTAAGCAATCACAAAATCACAGATACTGTTTAGAGTAAAAGAGTTTTCAGATCTGGAAATTTTGTACTCAAGTCCTCCTTTACTTTACAATGCTGGAATTGTTCATATAATTTTTACATCAGTTGGCACTGTTTTGAATGAATGTCACGTGTCTATCTGTTCAACTGAACTAAAAGCTTGGCATAGAAACCTTCTGCAAAGCTCTCAGAATTCATTTCCAATTGTTATTTTTTTGCAAATATCAATTGGAATCTAAAAAGACATTGATTAGACAGATCCCAGCATTAGCAAGTGCTTAATTGTGCAGACAGGAACCCATTGTTGCCATTAAATAACTTCTTGGATGCTAACTCTTGGCATCCATTCGCAACTGAGAATGGCACTACTGCTTGGGCAAATCCTAAGTTCCTCAGAAGCCATCAACAATTCTCCATCCCTACAGCGGTCCCAGGCCTTATCTACATCAAGATGTTTACATAATGTCAATAAAACTGAGGTAATCGAAACCAACACCTTCTGAAACTGACATGGGCAGAATGCATTGGCCAAACCCCAGCTCAAATTATGTTGCCTGTTCACTTTAGCAGTTCCGCATGTGTGAAAGCACCATCTGCCTTTTATTGGACTATTTTATAGGTTAGAGCAAGCCTACAGGTTTAACTTGGTGTACATTTCATGAGACTGTTCTGAGGAATACTGTTCTTCCTTTCACACAACTCTTCCTTCACCCATACCTACCTCTCCACATACACTTTTCTCCTCTGTAGATTTCCCATGGATTTACTTAAACATTGTACAGTATGTTGTAATTCTGGCAAGACCTCAACAGATGAAGCGACCTTGAGGGTGAAATCCAAGTCACTACTCATAAATGATTGCTTTTTTCCTTGATTTGTGGATTCCTCTTCCATAGGCATCCCCTAGAGGTAAGTTAGAATATGCCGGAAAAAATCCTTTTTTGAGAGTTTTCTGGGAAGTATGGCATGAGGAGTAACTGTGTGGTAGCAGAACAACACTAGAAAAATATGCATGTTTCTACTAAGCTGGGAAACAGGGAAGGGCTGATGAAAGCAGGTGCACAAGGTAGGCAATCCCATTCTGCAGGCTGGCAAAAACAGGAGAAATAATGCAAATGAAGGGCAGCAGGGAAACTAACAGTCAAGCTAGTAACTGCATGAGCATATCTGTGGATTATATGTACTGTGGGTTACTCTTACTACAGTTTCCTATTAATCTGAGACATATGCCCAAGGCAGACAAGGAATCAGTTCGAAAAGGCCATGATAAAACCAGGAAACTCTGTCATACTCCAGTTTACTTGTATAGTGTTTTCCCAACCTGGAGTAGCTCAACACAGCCAAAAGGATCAATTCTTAGAGATTGTTTCGGAATTGCATTGCTTAACTGAAGAATTATTTATGCATTTAATCTTACTGCCCAGAAAGAGAGGGGAGAGTTTATAGTATCCCTTAAGTGCCCTAATAACCACTTTAGTTTTTAGACATTTTTGTGTTTTAAATGCAGAAGGGGTAAAATAAACAAACACACAAAAAAAATGTTTTTCAATAGTTAAAAAACCTCTCGCAATATACTGCCTGTCCCTCTGGAGAAAAACACAAGTTACCATGACTATGATCACATCTGTTTTGTACACAGAATTAATTTCTTACAAAGCTTTTTCTTGTCAGAGGACTACTCAAACGTCTGGCAGCACTGACCACCCATGGCCCCCTACCCAGATTTTGGGCTGTGTCTCTCCACTTTCCAAAATCTGGCTATGATCTGGTCAGCTCCCAAGTCTCTGAGACTGTGTCTTGATGCTGCTCTTGGAAGGTGAGCAGGTGTATGTGGTTCAATGTCACTCTCTTCATGCTCTTTATCTCAGACTCACAAAGTACAGTTCTCCCCAGTTTCCATCAAACTTTGTGGTTAGCGACTGGCATTTTTCCACACCTGTTGTCTAGCTCTTCAAAACAGCTACAAATCCCATGGGGTTCCCCAGAGGTCTACTGCCACCCTAAAACCTAGCTGGTGTTCTTCGCCCTCAGTGCCCCACCTGAATGCTTCGCCCTCTGGGCTCCTGGTCCTTCATTTGGTTGGAAAACTGCTGTCATCTGTGTAGTGGGGAAGCAAAAATGCACAGAGGCTTGATCAAGCTCCTCTCCCCAGAGGCAAAAACATGACAGATCTCAGCAGGAGACCTTGCTGTTGCCTGAGTCACGATTGCTCAGTAATGATGAGCCCCTCCTAGCTAGAATCAGATAAGACAGGGCCTAGATAGCATTTCAGTAGCATTTGTTTTTGAAGAGAGGTACATGAGTGTAAAACCACTAAGGCTGATTCACAACGTAGAACACCATGTCAAATCTTACTGTATTAAGATCCCAAACAAGACTAAGACCACTGAGGTCAGTGTAATAAAGAACTGGCTTTTTATTCTGCTACGAACATTGTTGTAGAGTCACTAACAGCAGGGCTGGAAGAGTTACCCAAGGCATCACCTACTTCTCCTGTCAGGAGATACATACCTACATCATTTCTCTTTGTCTAAACCACTTTAAAACTGCCAGTGATGGAGGTCCTACAGATTCCCTAGAAAGTGAGAGCTCAATAAAACTAGTGCTAATTGTCAGAACTTTTTCCTAATATCTAACTTTGCTAACATTTCAGCCTACTCAGTGAACATGGAACACACGCTCCAGCCTTGGACATACTTTAAGTATGTCATCATGTCTCTCCACAATCTTCTTTAGACCAAACAAAAGTAATTGCCCCAAACATTCTCTAGATTGTTCCAATTGTTCACGCCTTCTCTGGACTGTGTCCTGTTTTCTTTAAGGAAGACATGACTGAGTTAAAAAAATCCTCCAACAAATAACTTACTGGTGCTGAATGAAGGAAGGACTTCTTCACATACATTACAGACAAGAACCGTCTTTGCAGCAAGACAATACTGTTGACTCCCATTGCGTTTGTGATTCACTGTAATGATTCAGATTACCTTAAAAGGAATTGTTAATTTATACACTCCACCCTATATTCCTTCCAGTGCAGATGTACAAACACTAGACAAGAACTGTAATAGACCCATACTGAAAACAACTTTTAACTCTCTTCAGAACAGTTTTACAAACCAGTACATACAAATGGTAGCTTAACTGAAATGTAAGGAAAAAAAGGAAAAAGAAATCCCTCCTCAGTTTGGTCAATGTATCCCAATATTTATCTAATTAATCTCCAGACGGAAAACTTGTTTACCTCTTCTCACTGGCTAGGATTAACATTTGACTATACTCATCAGTCTTTGCAACATTTTCCTGGTGCCAGAAAGGTTTTGTTGTAAAATTTAAGTTAAATAATTCCTTGGAACTGCTGTGGTTTAATTATACTACTAAAAGGAATACAGAGAGTAGAAATTATCTGAGAAATGTTATGGGCTTTTAAGACATTTCAGAACGCTTTCAACATTTTCAGTTTTCACTTTTAATGGTTACCTAATAAAGATCCATTCCTAAAAGTAATTTGGCATTTACATAGTCCCATAGTGTCAATGCAATCTGAGTTATCTCCATGATAAGCCATCAATAAAATTCCTGTGTGAGATGGACCAACAGGATTCTGAAAGAGAAAGATGTAGAAAATGCTTATGCAGTTCATCACAACTAATACTGTGATTCATTTTCTACCACAGCCTTCCCCACTATATTTCTACTGCAAATAGGCTGCGTATCTAAGCATACAACTCTTTAATAATCTTGTTTCCATTGTTGTAATGCTGACATTATTTTAAACTCCATGTGTTGATGCAAGGTCCCATTTATCATTGTCTGCTTGCAGGTGGTTTGCTCTGGAGACGAGTTGGAGACAAAGGACACAGCAGCACCCACTCTAACAAACATGACAGCACATAACGTTCTATTTTGTTGAGCTATTACATATTTTTATCCTAGCTTAATAATGATCCATTGTTTCATGTCCTCAGCACAGGTAACAGAATAGCGCTACTCACATCAAACAGATACAAACTCAGCCAAAACTAGTGGTTGCACTGATGAGTCACACGCAACCTGCACATCCCTTTCTCTGCATTCCTATCTATGCAGAAAGAGCACTTTCCCAGTTCACAACTGTAGCAGGATAAGAAGTCAATACTAGCTAAATGGTGGTATCTTGAGTATATCTATACAAATAAGTAGATATGTAAGTACGAGATTAGCTGTTTATTCATGAGCACACTCCATGCAGTGCACCACAGAAAGATTGGATATGATGTCATAACTAAACCCCTTTCAAAACGCATATGCACAAGCATGCTGAATTAAGATTGCATAAGAAACCCAAATTATAGTATTTCCTAATTTTCAATAGCTTGATTTTGGCACCTTAACATGTTATTTTTCATGTAGCTGCAGACACACTTGAAGAAAGATGTACCACAGGTTAAGCAACTGTCAACACAAGTACAGAAGCACTGCTTTATATTCTGCTTAGAACAAGCCATTTTGTTAAATTTGCATGTCCTCTGTTACTGCAAGGTCATGGTGAACTGCAGTCAGAGCTGTACTTCATGTCAGTGTGAAGTCAGGTTTGGGCCATCTATGTTTCTACCCCCCAGGCACTGGGCATACCTAACATTCTGTTCTAGATCTTTTGCCACTTCTCTTTGTCATGCCTCCAGCCCAAGCCCTGGATCTCCTTGGTTTTGAGAAAAGCTAAAATACAGGAAGAGTCAAAGGCCAAACATCAGGAACAAACACAGGACACTGCTGACAGAAGGTCAGAAAAATCAGGATGACACCCAGTAACCATTAAGGGACCACCTTTAACAGCCCATACTACCTTCACCCAGCACAGTGACCTCAAAATGCCATCAAGTAACACGCTACCCACACTGGCACCCCAAGTAGTAACACCACAATAGAACATCAGCACGACATGCTCCTAAAGCTCATATTTGCTATGGCCATAATTTCCAAAAACTGCAAGAATCTTGGAGTAGGCGGGCTAAGAGAGGGAATGGATGTAACTTCCTAAATACAGAGTGAAATAAAATGGATCTTTGCTACCAGAGAAACAACAATATAGAGCTGCTGCCCTTAACCCCTCTTGTTTCCTAGGATCCTTGCTGAACACACATAGAGCATCAAGGGCATTAGTGACAACCTAACAAGTCTGCCAGCAAAGCCAACAAGAACTAACCAGGAAATAGAGAGACCTGTTCAAAGGCTCAGGAGAACAAGCAAGAGAGACTACTTAAGACGGCACAGGGGCTTTTATGAATGAGAAACACAAGGAGGAAGGATAGAGGGCTTCATTGTGTTGAAATGAGTTACGAAAAAGGTTTGATACCCAGAAACCTGGTCTTGCACTGCAAAAGCAGAGCCTTGCAGTAACTTAGTACCAAGGTACTCTCTTATTTTCTAAGATGCCAGGTGGCTACCCTGAGGACAGGCTAAAGCACCAAGAGATGATGTATCAGCTTCTTCTGAATGAAAAACGAAATTATTTTTTAAAATGAAATGCTTCACATTGCTTCATTTGAATCAAACCTCACCCTCCCTCCTTGAACTCTTGCACTAACTGCATTGTTTGAAGACTATTTTAAGTGCTCGTGCCATCCCTACAAAATATGTTGATTTTTAAAGTTAGATTTTTATTTCCTCTCCATTCCCAAACCAAGCTCTTCTTGCACCTTAAAAAAAAAAATCCATGTATTTGTGTAAGACACACAGCACAAACAGCCATCCCTTACCTTCTTCCCCAACAGACATGTGGTATGATTACAATAAGCCACACACTGAAAACCCATTTGCCATCTGAATTCAGAAATTCCCAGGGAAACACAAAGCACACAAAACAAGCTCTGTATATTGAAAATGCTCCCACCCATTTATCCTAGCACAAACTGCATGAGTACTGACAAGTGCCTTGCAATGAAACCACATCCATTTCTTGTTTAATAAAGGGGTACCAAGTATTTTTCACAGTCACACATCTTCATGATTACATCACATCATTACTCTGTTAAAAAATGAATCAAGACCTAAGGGGTATACCCTGGAAGGTTCCCTGTGGAGCCCCTGCGATGAACTGTGTTAATATCACCACACCCACCAGCTACTCAAAGTGCAAGGGAGAGCACATTTCCAATGATGCCCTTTGCCCAAAGGTGTGCAAGACTTTCCTGATAAAGTGCCCCAGACAAACATTGCTAGAGCAGGGAATTATGAGCTCATGCTGACTTATCTTTTTGTGAGTTTTGGCTATGCTTTGATAATCAATAACCAATGACGTGCAAGTTCAAAGCTCCCTTTAAGCCACTATATAAAGGTGCAAATGATACTTCCCAACTCATTATAGTATAATACAGCAATGCACACGTGCACATATACGTATTTGTAAAAGAAAAAACCGTATAGCAGAAAAAACAAGAAAATACCAATTTGTAGCGGAGTATTGAGGTTTAATAAGCATCTATAGTCATGTACTTATTCTTCCTGTGGCAGTCGCACTTATTGCAATAATTTTCCAATGATAAACAAGTATGAACAAGAACCTAATTGTTTTGTGTGTATTTACAAACTGTTAAATTTTCTTTCCAAATTGTTTGAGAAATGTCACGCTAGAACTGTAAATAGGTTTGACGAATCAGCTGTCTTCAATAAAGGCAACTAAAAATCGTGAAGGCTTGTCATTGCTCTGTACGGAGGTCCCAGTGATTTCAACAGGGGCAAGACCATTTCTAGTTTCTATTAAATATTTTTTAAGTCATGAGGCAGAACTCGTATGTAGACTATAAATGGGGAATCCTCCTAATAAATATTATCCCTGCTGAAGATGTTAGCTAGGAACACCAGCTTCTTGATAAAAGTAAGTAGAACAAAACCAGAAAAGCCTTGTTAGCAAGGCACAGACGGAGCACCAGGAACTACTGCTAACAAATGCCGAAGACTGTTAGTTTGTTATAGAATCACAGAGCGGTTTGTGTTGGAAGGGACCTTTAAATATCATCTAGTCCAACCCCATTCCACGGGCAGGGACACCTTTCACTAAGTCAGGTTGCTCAAAGCCCCATCCAACCTGACCTTGAACACTTCCAGGGATGGGGCATCCACAGCTTCTCTGGGCAACCTGTTCCAGTGTCTCACCACCCTCATAGTTTGTGAATTGTTTATAAGATTTTGAAGGGAGCTGATCTTGACATAAACTACATGACATCTCTACGAAAACCCATCCAAATTATAAACCTCTGTTATCATGGTTTCCTTACACTCAATAGAGGCTAAGTCCAGAGATGCATTTCCAGAAGATGCACCTGCGGCGACACTTGCTCCTACACACAGCCACAGGACTTCTCCAGTTGCAGCTCTGACCTGTCATGGGACAGCCTACAGCAGATTTTCTTTAGTGACAGCAATAAACCCTTTTCCCTTGCGTTCTCTGTCCCTTCCACTGCTGCTGGATCTAAGCGAAAGAAGGAAGGAGCTTTGAATGTAAAGGGGACAAAAAGACAAGACTGGGTGGAATAAATCAAGAGAAAACAAACTGAACACCAGGACTGGGTGCTGGCAGGAGAGCGCCAGCCACAGCAGAACCAGATGAGAGAAAGGCTGACCACTCCTTAGTGCTAGAGATCTGAGAGGGAAAACACTAGAGACTGGTAGCCAGCACATATGTACATGCCTGTTTGAAAGGGAGATTAGATAAAAAGCCAGATGAGAAGACTACAACTCACTGGACAAGGTGATTAGGAGCAGGAGATTCAAGTACCCATGAAGCGGTTTGTAATAGTAAAGTAAACAAAAGAGCACTGCAAGTGAGACCGAAAGAGACAGGGAAGGAGTCTGCAGGGATGGCCTATATCTTTCTCGGTGCTTAGCAAGGAGGCTGAGACTAAGATGAGAAATCTGTAAACAGTCTTAGCTGAGAGGATGACGAACAGGAACCGTGCTTCGAATATGGAGTAACTTACAACAAAGACTCAAAAAAGAGAGGTCCTTGATGCCTCAGGCACCCAAAATTTCCAAGTGCATTTACCTTCATCTCCCTGTACTCTATCTGTAAAACGGGAACAATGCAGCCCTCAATTCACAGCCTTATTTCATGACCATCACAGAAAGCCCACAAAAAGAACAATTTTCTCTTCAGAACAACACAGAATATATCCATAACACAGTCATTCAAAAAGCAAAAAAAAAAACAAACCCAAAACAACCACCAATTTTATCACCAACTGAACACTGAGCATTCTACAGACTGACTGAGGCAGAGGGAACATTACTGATGTAACTGGAGAACCGGTCTAGAGATGTGAAGCAGGGTTGAACATGTAGTTTTAATTTTGAAATTTGCTAAGTTGTGTGCTTGAATTTACAAACCTAAAACCATGTCTTACATTCATGTTTGTGTGGATAAACAGAAACACTACTGGCACTTGTTCTTGAAATCCCTGTTTCCAGAAACAAAAGGCAGTTGGTGTACTCCAAGTTTAAGCAAGGCTGACAAGTGGAAAACAGTCTTTTCTTACCCTGGGTCATGTCAGCGCACTACCAGAAATGCATTTGGGCTAAGCAGCCATTACATGTTTTCCTGCCTCTCCATCGTATGACCACATAACAAAGAACAGCAAGAAACCTGGCACACACAAAGCAGCATGAGTCAGCAGGAGCAACGCTGTCCCATGAGAAGTCCCTCCGGCCCGCTTCCTCGCCAGCTTGCCCCCAACTCCAGCCTGTATGTTCCAGAACTGGCCTACTCTGCTCCAGCAGCCGCTCGGCGCGAACCACAGCCACCCCAAACAGTAGGCCTCGGCTTTACCCGGCTCGGACCTGGTAACTGGGCACCTGCCGCGGGCAAAAGCAGCCTCCGCCCTGTGGCCGGGCTCCTCAACGACAGGCTTAGGGCCGGATGACTGCCGGAGGGCCAGCTTGAGAGGGAATGAGGGCGACCCGAGGCACCTGCTCAGCCCCAGCAGCCACGGAGCGGGGACACGGGGCGTGAAGCCAGGCGCGACACTAACAGTGCCCCCGGGGCGAGGAAGGGGCGCCCCCGCCATTTTGAGGCGGGCGCAGCGGACCCGTCGGCGAGGCTCACCCCGCCATTTTAGGGGCAGCCCCACAGCCCTTCGGCGCTGGGGGACCGTGACCTGTTTCGGCTCCGCCCGCCGCCGGGCTGGTACTGGGCAGACCGCGCCTTTCCGCCCCCTCCTACTCAGGTATTAGGTGAAACTGGTCAGGCGTGCGGAAGAGGCAGCGGTGACCGGAGTGCGGCGGGAGGATGGCTGGGCGCTGTGGGCTGTGCCTCCTGCTGGTCTGTGCGCTGCTGGGAGTCGCTACTCCCGCAGGTGAGAGAAGTGCGAACTGCTGCCGCCGACGGGTGCTAGGGCCGCCGGCTCGGCTAGGACCAGCTGGGGCGTCCCAGGGCTCCGCGGGTGTCGCGCGGGTCGCTCGGCGCCCCTCGGCGGCGGGTTGGGCTGCGGGCGATGGCGCTTCAGGTGGGGAGCGGTGCGGGGGGGGCACGGCTGGGCTGAACCGCGCCGAAGAGCAGGTTTCTGGCCCCCGGCTGGGGTGCGGGGAGCCCGCAGCGGGCTGGGCGAGGTTGCCGCGGAGTCGAACGGGTTGGGAAAACTCGGGCCGGGTGGTTGTGGAGCTGCCGGGACCTGTGGGGAGGGCGCGGCCGGCCGGCCTCCCCGCCAGGTGGTGGAAAGCAGCCCGACGGGCAAGCAGCCGGGCTCGGCTTCCAGCCCCCATTGGGCTTCTGAGGCGCAGGGGGCTGGCGGGGAGGGCCGCGGCACTACAGGTCGTGCGTGGGCTGTCCGCGGGAGCCGCTTGGCACGCGTGGGCTGGCTTCACCCGCGTTGGTGCTGTGCACCTCGTCTGGTTCTCGGCTAGCAGCCTGCCTAAAAGCTATATATAAGCATTAAAAAAAAAACAACTTCAAGACCGTGTTCTCGCTTTTTTCCCAACACTGAAAAGCTAGACTTTTTTTTTTCTTAATCCTAATTCCTACCTTTGTTGGTTCATATTATTGCTTATGGAACATAAGTGCTATTTGGGGGGAAAAAAACCCAGTTATTCATATTAATATTTTACTGCCCTGAGGTTCATGTTTCATTACCTTTTATAGTAAACCCCAGTGCCATATCTGTGCATGCCTTTGCACTGTGTCCTGTATTTGTTCATCCTGGGCTTATTTACGTAATAAAAATATATGCGTAAAGATTGTGTAAATATTGAAGCTAAGCTTATGGTTGGTCCTATTTTCTCAACAAATACATACTAGATAGGTGCAAGGTTTGTTGTTCAGAGCAGAGTTTCTGGTATTAGACTGCATCTTAATAGTCTAATTATCTGAGCTGGGGGGGGCGGACTTTGGAATTATCCTAGGGGTGGGGGAGGTAGTCTGCTTAAAAGTTTTAGCTGGGTGCTTGATCTTCTGGAGTAGGCAGGTGAAACGAGCTGGAAGTGTGATCCCATCGCAACCAAAGGAGATGCGCTGTAAGCCAGGGGACATGATTGTGGCTGTTTTCAAACAGGCTAATGCCATTATGGGGTTGTGGCGAACCTGAGTTACAGATCCGAAAACCAGGGTAATCTTAACCTTAGTCCTCTGTGGGTATTACTATCACGACCTAAACTAGTTAATTTGGATGCTCTGTGCTGCTGTCACTTTTGTGTCTGCAGGGTAGGCATAGTCCTTTTGGTATGCAGTAGGTTATATCTTCTGGACAAATGGCAAAGGTGTTGAAACAGTCTTTTGTTGTGGGAGGAGAGTACTTTTTTCCCCATGATGCCAAGGAAGCTTTTCCCGTGGGCAGATTAGCAAGTCAACTGCATTCTCTGTATGTGAGTCAGGCAGGGTGAAACTCGGCTTGGAAAAGAACTCAATTGTTATGGAAAACTGCAAGCACAGAAAGAGTAAGAAAAGGGTGTAGAAAATGCACATACCTAACAAAGGATCGGTTGCTCGGTGAGGCACTGTTAACTGCAAAGAGAAACAGGACACTAAACTGTCTCCCTATATGGGTGCCAGTTGGGCTAACAAAAGCTGCCCAGTGTCTGCAGTCAGAGCTTTTGGGGCTGGAACTACTTAAAGTCAGCATAAAAGCAAGACTTGGTCTCTGACATCACTCATTTAGCTTGTCTATGTCTTCAAAAGTAGAATAAAACAAACTTTTTATCTCTGTTCTGTCACTCTTGTAATATTAAGTCCTGTCTGTGGCTCATGTGCCAGTCAATCCACTTTATTATAGCTCTTACTCTTTTGTGTCACAACAACACTTCAGGGGTTTTTGGTGAGCATTTTTTTTTTTTTTTCAACCCAACCTGTGAACATCAATTGCAAAGCATTGATTTCTATCTGATCACAAAACATTAATAAGAACAAAGTGGTGGTATTTGCTCTACCGGTTTCTACAATAATTTAAGTCTTTGCAGTGGAGTACAAATAGTATGACTGCAATTTCATAATATCAGCTACTTACTGATGGACAGCTGGTTAGCACTGTACACTGCACTTTATTATGGTATTCTGAGAACTTCTGTGAACTTATAATATAGGGTGTGCTTCCAAGTATCTCCATGACCTCTGTCAGCTAAGCTATAAGCCTGCTTAGCTAATTATCATTTACATTTTCTGATGTCTGTGTAAGCTATGTTCTTCCAGATGGTTTTATGGCTTATAATATTCACAGCTCAGGTTAGGGACCTGGGATTTCTGTATTATATGAGTAAACTTTGCAGTCTTTAACAGTATTGCTGACAATCGTGTGGCTTGAAGGTCTGAGAACAGGATTTATATAAATCTGCCCTGTTGTAATTATACCACATGTAGGCTAAAATTACTGTTTGGCATTTGGACTGATTTTCTTTAGGACTGTTCTTTTGTTGGTTTAATTTAGACTTCAGTCTCCATGCAGTCTAGTGCAAAGATTTGTCCATGTCATGGTACTGGCAAAAAGTTTTCTTACGCCTCAGTTTTCCAGTGAAGTATGCCTGTGCCTGGAGCTTGTCAAATCCTTGTTAAGTGGAGCTGGGGTAACTTAATTCAGAACTCTAAAGAACACCAATATATGCTGTATTTCTGAACACTTCTTTAGAAGGTCACATAGTCTAGACAGGATGCTAATGCCGTACATCAGACTCTTGCGGTAATAACCTGAAAGGAACAACTATCTAAAGTTGTGCTACTTTTGAGAGTCCTGTACTGGAAAATATATATACTTGCTTATTCACCTATTTCTTGCATGAGAGTTCTTTTCTTATACTTTAAAATGTAAGCTGAAAGCATTTTTCGTTCTGGAACTGTATCAAAACTACTGTTTATAGAATAACAAAGGGGTCATCCTTCACTGTTCAGGGCTTATTGTACACAAACCTGCTTGCTCAAGAAGACCCTCCTTTATACTCCAGTTGGTATTTTCTCTGGCTAAAATAATCTGTGAATATTGATGGAAATTGAGATAAGTTAAAAATACTTCTCCCACAGACAGTCAAGTTCCATGTCTGTACAGTTTAGCTTGGCAGACGTCAGACTTTTTGGAGCGGGGGGAGTTCATGGACAGTATCTGCTTGTGCAGTTTAACCTGTTAACGCAAAAGGACTGTGTTGGGCCTGGAGGGTGTCCTAGGGGGTTCTGGACTGAGCAATCTGAAGGCTGTTGTACAAGACAGAGCAGTCAGGAATGGCTGGCTTGCCTGTAAAGTTTGTAAGTCCCTGTGGCATTTGAAGAGGCAGAGCAAAACTTTAAGTTGATAGCTGTCTGGTGTACGAAGCAACCATAGCTGTCAGCTTTACCACCCTAGCGCTTACTTTGAGTAGAAACTGCAGAGATTGTCTGACCATCTTGGCTGTGAATTAGATGGAGATCCCACATGACTGGCCCTGTTGCATCTTCATGCACAAAGTTAGTCTGGTCAAGCTTCAATTCAGATACAGTGTAACGCGCATCTTTCTTTCCCTAGAGATCAATTGTGCATAGCTTTTGGCCTTACATTCTCACAGTTTCAGTTCTGGCTCATCTGAGGACAGCATGCTCTTGTTTTACTGCATACGTGATTTTCAGGCCACCTAAAACTGAGGAAACTTCTACTGCAGCTTTGTTAGCCTGCTGCAAAGCTTTATGAGTCCCAGCACTTGGGTAATCTGGCACTGTCATGTGAAAGGATGCAATAGTGCCCTGCGGTACTGAAGCAGTTTCTACTGTAAGTGTTCAGATGGTAGGAGCACATGACAGCCATTTTAACAAGGTGTTTTTAATATCACTAGTGATGTGGAAAAGCATTTTTGTTGCTGCTACAGTTCTTGAATAGAGATATAGGTTGCCTTTGGATAATAAGACAAAGGGAAGAAAAGTTGTGTTTGAACACCAGTCTTAATTTTTCTGTTGATGAGGCCCAGAGTAAATCATGATGTGTATTTTATTTTTAAAAAAGGACAAAAAGTCTACTTCAGTAACAGCAACTTAATTTTTTCTTTTTTTTTTTTTTTTTTTTTTTTTTTTTTTAGGCAGTAGTGGAACCAGCAGTTCAAAAGGAAGAAGTTTTGCTGGCCGACAAGTTCCAAATACAAATAATGCCTCTGAAGAATTATATGAAGTGGATGAATTTGCAGCAAAAGCCCTCACAGGGAAGCTGACTACAGTTTTTCTTCCCATTGTCTATATCATTGTCTTTATCATTGGTTTGCCAAGCAATGCCATGGCCCTCTGGGTCTTTTTTTTCCGAACAAAGAAGAAACATCCGGCTGTGATTTATATGGTTAACTTGGCATTGGCAGACCTTCTTTTTGTTGTCTGGTTCCCACTGAAGATTGCGTACCATATAAATGGCAATAATTGGCTATTTGGTGAAGGTCTCTGCAAAGTACTTGTTGGATTTTTCTATGGAAATATGTACTGTTCCATTCTCTTTATGACATGTCTCAGTGTGCAACGGTATTGGGTTGTAGTGAACCCCATAGTGCATTCAAGAAGGAAATCTGAAATTGCCTTGGGCATCTCCGTTGCTATCTGGATACTGATTTTGTTGGGCACCATTCCATTGTATCTTGTTAATCAGACAGTATACATTTCAAATCTTAACATTACTACCTGCCATGATGTGTTGCCTGAAAATGTTTTGGCTCGTGACATGTTCAATTACTTCCTCTCACTTGCAATTGCACTCTTCTTAATCCCAGCTTTTCTCACTGCTGTCGCTTACATACTAATGATTAAGACTCTGAATGCTTCCATCTCAGATGTAAGCACTGGGAAGAAACGAAAAAGAGCAATCAAACTCATTATTGCTGTCCTGTCTATGTATCTCATCTGTTTTACACCTAGCAATGTGCTGCTTGTTGTGCACTATTTGCTCCTCAAAACCTACAGCCAGAGCTATCTGTATATGTCGTACATAATTGCACTTTGTCTTTCTACTTTGAACAGTTGTATTGATCCATTCATCTATTACTATATTTCAAAAGACTTCAGAGACAACCTTAAAAATGCTCTTCTTTGCCGAAGTGTGCGAACTACACGGAGGATGCAAGTGTCTCTGTCATCAAGCAGGTATCCCAAGAAATCAAATTCTTATTCTTCAAACTCAAATGGGACCACTAAATCAACCTACTGAGTGTAATCTTAGAAGAAAAGTGAACTTCTATTACTAGTGCTGAAAGGATGTAAGTGACAAGAAAGTTATTCTGTACAAGGGGATCTGAAGAAGCATCTCTGCTTTTTAATTACATTGAAGCCTGGATTTCGGAACTGGCAGCTGCTTACCCTGTGTAGAAATTGTAAGCTGATAAATCTTCTCGCTAGACTGGAGAAGAAAAAAAAATCATGACATTTCTGATGTTCTGCAAAAATGCTGCTGACTTGGAAGTGAGTCATGGTTGAAAACGTTTTTGTTCATCATCGAAGCTGTTAAAAAGCAAAATGTCACTGGAATGTTATGTAGTGTTGCTGGTGTATTTAATTAACAGAAATCTGTGTTGTTTGGCTTTAACTGTAATGTATTAAACAGTTGAACAGATTGTGTATGTAGGACCTTGCTCTGTGTACCTGCTTATGCTGAAAATTATTTGAAACTGTAGAGAGAAGGAAAGGAGAATCCATTTCACAGTCTTGGTGTGGGTCCAGCAATGTGACTGGTTACTGTCTTTAGTATACTGTAGTTTTATATTGTTTTCCAAGTTTTCATGTTGTGAATACTAACATGGCAGAAGCCTGTAAGGTTATCCTATTGAGTTGACAAGCTGAACTTGTTATCAGCTAGCACTGAGATAAAATGTTAGTTGAGATTATACACTGTTACTTAACGCTTGCCTGTACATGATCTTAAATGGGGCTATTTAACAAAGGTTTGGTAAATAGCTATTTGATTTTTATATAATGTGCCTTGTATTTTTTAAGATATTGAAATAAGATTTTTTTTTTTTTTATAACACAGTTGGGTTGGGTGCTTTCTTTTATGCTTTTACATGCTCTTTAAAATGCTGAGTATTTCAATTTACCTGGTTTCAGGTAACAAAGATATTATTCCTAATAGTGAATTAGAAGTCTGACAACTGTAGCTGTAATGTCTAAATAGGTTAAGTAAAATTTACCTAATGGTGCATTTTGTTGTAGTGAAACTGTTCCGTTATCTTACTCACAGGTAACCAAACCCAAACAGTTCAGAACTGAGGGGGGAGAAATGAAGTATAAACAAACACATTAACAAGATAGCAAACTTCAGCCCCAGTGGATTTCCAAAATAACTTAAATTGTGTTTACTCACCCACAATATTTGTGATGAGTCAGGAATATGGAGTCACATGTACTTTTCATCTGAAAAGCTGATGGGGATATGTTTGGTCATAAGATTTAAATGCATTTTTTCAAATTCTGCAGTCCTGATAAGTTTCACCAAGTTGTACATTGAACTCACTGTCTGAGACTTAGGCGTAGCCAGGTCCCTACAAACACAAGCAAATGGAAAAGCCCTCAGTCCAGAAAGTACTCTGAGACAGCTGGTATAGATAGGAAATATTTACCATTTCAAATATGAAGAGTGAGGAAGGGGATAGACTGATCTGTAGCAAGAATTTAAGCAGTCTTGTACAGCTTAAAGGTCATGTATGTATATAATAAATTATTTTTTTTCTGTCTGCTAGTCTGTTCCTTCCCTTGTCTTGTTCTTTGGTTTCCACGTTCTCCCCTAACTTTGGTAACAAGGTTTTTTCCCCATACATAATAAAGACTAAGAGGTTTGTTTAATGCATCTGATCTCTCATCTCAAGGATTAATTAAGCTCTAGTTCTCCTTTTATCTGCTGCAGTCTTGTCTACTAACTCTTAGCAGGTGCTTAGCATGGAACTAGGATGTTGTGTGGTGGTATTTCAGAGGTCCAGGCTAAAATAGCAACTTATTTTAATGAATGTCTCATTGAGGAGCAGAGAGTTTACAGCTCTTTAGATAGCATATAACATAAATGCTTCTTGGGCATAAACAATTTGCTCTTCCCGTTTCCTGACAAAAATGCAGGGAAGTAATTGCTTATTTATTACTGAACTGAAGCTGTAATGCAGCATCCTTACTGGAAAATAGCTGTACGTATGAGGCCATAGTTCACTGAAAGGATTTGGGAAGAAGGGTGTTGTACTATCATTACAAACTGGTGTCTGAACTCTTCCCTTAGCCTGCGTGTGATGAGAATGTCCTTATCTTGCTGAGCAGCGTAGTGTGCTTCCTGCTCTGTGTACAGTAGTGAGTAACATGAAGGAAGGGCGTCTAGTTCATGTGTTCTGCCAGGAGTCCAAGGGTTACAGGTTGTATATTGTAAAGATGATGAATTGTCTGTGTGTGTGTGTCTATGTAATACCACAAAGATACCACTCGTGATTCGTGGATCACTGTTAAATTGCTGAAAAAGTGTATGCTTAATATAGCCAGTTTTTGGGGGGACAAGATTTATTTCTTGTCATTGTTTAATCAGAAGTACAGCAAATAATGCTTATACATACACTCTCGCTCTTTGTTCTTCCTTTGCCATCATTGGGTACTATCAAACAGTCAATCAGACCACTCCACTGCAGCTCATGCTAAGGGGAGTGCCGATCCCCTTGACCACTTCTCCCTTCTAACCTTCTTCATCTTTGGATTGACAAAGCAGGTTGCAAGGTAGAATTTTTGATCTTACCTGCAGCAACAGTAGAGGTCTGCTGATGACAACGTGTAAGAGTTAGATGTTACTGCAGTGTTGCTGAAAACTTTTTGAGAAAAAGTTTTAATTAATAGAATGATTTATTTTAAAATGAGGTTGTACTATCTGTGACAAACTTTGGAGGATACTATTCAAGGAGCCCACAGTCATCTAGGTGAAGCTTACTTCTTCAAACTATGCTCACTAGGAGCGGAAAAGATGTTTTAAGCCTAGTTTCATTTTGTAATAGAGCCTACTAATGTCCTTCTTACTTTTCCTTTGCTGTTTTAGTGATACCGTCTGGGTTCGTGTCTTTAGCAGGGGGCAGGGAGGGTCATCTTCCTCTGTATCTAACTGTTGTGTGGTTAGGAGGGGTAGAAGAGACCTGATACTAAGAATTTAATCAAGCATCCAATTGCTTTTATGATCCATATCTTCTAGATACACTAATGGTGCAAGTGTCTTTCTTTGCTGCAGCCTGAGTGCAATGAAGACTAAACTAATCTGCAGATAAAGAGGAGGAACCTTTATAAGATTTGCTTTGCTTTGTTCTTTTATTTGTCCTTGAAATAAGGACAAATTGTAGGAAATTGTCCCCATCTGTAGCCGCATTGCAAATCTTCATCTTGGATTTAGTATGAATTATTTTGCTCCAAGTAACAGAGCAGGTAGACCAGGCTGGTTGTTCATTCGATTTGAATCGATTCCTTGAATTGGCAATTGTGTACCTGTGCAGCCAGGTAGTGATGGGGGAAGAACATGCAGCCTAGGAATCATTTATGTGCACAGTGTCATGGTTTCACAAACAGCTCAAGCATGTGCTGCAGCTAAGAGAGGTAGACTAGTCTTTCCCCTAACCCAACTGCTTGATTGCACTGTTGATTCATACTGTTACGAGCATGTGTGACCTTGGGGTGGACTGGATCAGTCCTGGGTTAAAGTTAAACCAGGAGGAGGGAGGAAAGTGTACTTTTGTCTTGGAACAGCATATTGCTGATTTGCTGAATGAGCTCTTGGCTCAGCACAGGGGAGAGGGTCAGACAGTCTTTCACCACGAACACCGGCTTGGACTGTCCAGCTACTAGGCAAGTTGAAGCACAGGAGCTGTGAAGCCTCTGCCTAACCTCCTAAGCAGCAGGGAGCAAGCCTCCACCCATGACCATAGGGATGGCTCTGCTGGCTCAGACCAAGGGTCCATCCAGTTCAGCCATGGTCATCTGCTCACCCATGCCTTTGGAGGTCAACAAGACAACAAGGTGTCAAGGGACATGCCAAAAAACAGTAGGACTGCTGCACAAGGTACTTGGCCAATGTAGCAGATGCCCGTAAGGTGTAGCCAGGGAAGTTTGTTGCTTTGCACCCTATGAGTACTGTGCTATGGGACTGTTGAAATGTGGTCTGAAGGTTCAGAAGAAAAGGAGACAAATGAAGGCGCGGGGAGCTAAGCTCATTGGCACCTGTGAGGAAAGCTGCTGGTGAGAAGGATTAATCTGTAACTCAAAAAGCATGTGTAATAGCAACAAAAAAACATTACAGGCAGGTACCCAGGGAGGAGTAAAAACAGCGCAGGCACGTATTGTATCCCTCACAGTACATCCAGCTATTTTTAGGATGAGAGTTTCCTTAAGTCTGATTTGGCTGGTCTAATTAGTAACACCTGTTGGGTGTCTTGCTGTGAAAATCAGCCTCATTTTATTTGCTTTGAACCAGGATTGACTATCCTTATTTGGTTGCCCCTGGTTTTTAAAGAAGAAGAGCGTGAACAAGTCCCTAACTGTTTTGTTCAGCCATTTGCAATTTTGTAGGCCAGTATCATATTCCTTCTCTCTCAGCTACTTTCCAGGTTGGAGTCCCAGCCAATTTGATCCTTCCAGTACAGCCACAATTCAACACGGGATAATCCTGTTTCCTTTCTCTGAGACTTTCCCATTGCCATACATGGTTGTGAAGCTACACACAGTATTCACACCGTGGATGGTACAGTGATGACTTCTGGTTTGCTCCCTGTTACTTTACCAAGAGCCCCTAACATTCAATTTTGTTTCATGTTTTTCCTGCTCCTGAGCATTGAGTTGATGTTTTCATGCAGCTGCTTGTAACTACATCTGTCTCCTGAGTGGTTACAGTCATTTTGCAAGCCATAGTTGTGTATGTCAAGCTAGGATGTTTTTCCCCCACACACTTCACTTTAGAGTTATTTATACTCAGTTCACCCACCAATTCATTGCTTAGTTAATCTTACAAGGTGCTTCTGCAACTCTTTGCAGCTTCCCTAGGTCCTTATTCTCTTGACCAACTTTGTGTTATCAGCAAACTTTTGTTCCTTGCTACTGAACCCTCTTCAGGCCATTTATGTATATGCAGAACAGTACAGGTCTGGCACCACACTGGTGAGTAACTGGCATTGTGAAAACTGACGATTTTTCTGCTACCCTGTATTTCTTTTCCTGTAATAAGTTATTTTTCTGTGAGAGGACCTTCTCTCTTATTCCATGGCTGCCTAGTTTTTTTTAAAAGCCTTTGATCGGGAACTTTGCCAAAAGCCTTTTGGAAATCCAGGTAGACTGGATCCGCTGGATCACCCTTATCTCCACATGCATCTGGCTTCTTCCAAGAACTCCACAAGGTTGTTAAGCCCAGACTTCTCTTTATAAAAGCTATGGTGGCTTTTCCCAGAAAGGTCCAGAAGTTCTTTGGTGATGTCCCTTCTTAGACTTCACTAATTGCTCAGTACAAATATTGGGCTCACAGGGCCATATTTCCCTGGACACCTCAGTACCTTCTTTTAATGATTTATTACAGTATTGGCTCACAGTATTCAAGTATAATTTTGGCAAGAGGTAACGCACTTCGGTTACTAATTCAGCTATTTTGTCCCTGAGTTTTCTCAGAACTCTAGAACGAGTAGTCCTCAACGAATACCATCTGGGTCCACCAAGTTTACCATTCATTTTGTCTAACTGTGGTGTGATGACTGAAGGCATGTGGCACATGTCTAGACATGTAGCTGTCCTGGGAATCAAGCAGCATACTGCCTGCCTACCATAACAGCCCTTTGGGACCCGAGTTTCATTACAGATGTGTTTGATCTGTTGTGGGCAGCTTGAACATGGTTAATATACAGCATCAATGTTAAATTCAGCATGAACACAGTCGTCATGGTCATTTTGATTCAAAACTGGACAGGACAGTATGTGTTACCTACGTTTTTTCTCCGGAGTGATAACCTCCTGTAGGCTTGCAGAGAGACATTCTCCAGGTACTTTGCTGGCAGGACCAGTACAACAGGCTGACTACATAGTCAGCCCTCTGTCATTTAGGCCAAAGGAGGTGGAGATGCTTCAGATAATGGAAAAAAGACCAGTGATTGTGAAGGATGCATTGAGTGCTCTGCAGAGGCACTGTGACAATTCCCTCGGATCCATCAGGACTCACTGATTGAGTGCTATCTTGCGTCACTTGGGCTTCACAGTCACTGAAAAGTGTCTGCAACCAGCTTCCCTGACAGTCTGAGCGGCTCTTTGGTGGCCAGGGTAAGGGGGAAAGGCATACCTGTCTGTGTGTACATGGAGGTAGGTAGGTTCATAGCTGCACTGGCGTTCATAAACCACTTGGGATTACTCATGTGGTGCAAATACCATAACAGAGCCAGCTCAAGGGTACCAAGGTCAACCTGGGGGTATCTCTGGAAAATTCTGTCAGAGCCAAGCTCCAGTGTTTACGCTTCAATATAGAGGCTGCATTCCCAAATGCAAAGATAATTAAAATGTGTCCACTCCCATCTGTCTGCGTACCCTGCTTCCCTGTCACATACGCTGCCAGCTGTTGAGTGCTGGGTGCTACCTGTGCCGGCTTAATGCTTACCTGCGTATTGCGTTTTGCCACAGCATAGAGCGCCCACGGGAGAGAACCGGTACAATCTCTGATCACCAGAGCCATGTCAGCAAAAGCCCTAATGTAGCTGTAACCCAGAGACTGCACTTTTGCTGGTAAAACTTGCTCCATCTGGTCTCCATGGGATTGTTATGCTGGTTGTAAAGCACACTCCTGCTGCTAAAGTTATGTCTGCATTTGGAATGCTTTACCAATGCAGTCTCTGGTAGCACACTCATCACATGGACTAAGCGTTGTTCCTTTGTTTGTTTTGAAGGTGTTAATAATATGCAGTAATGAGCGTTAATGAGCACTTGTGTAATGAAGCAAGACAACAGAGTGTGGGAGGAGAGGAAAAGCCTACGTTTGACCCGTCTACATTTGGGAGTTAAGAGAAATGCCCCAGTAACAACTCTCAGCTCTACCAGTTGGTCACCTCCAGGTATTGCAGCCCCTGTGACGTGCCAGTTAATGCAGACAGCTCTGTGGAAACAGTGGACAAGAGGGATGATGTCTGTATTTTATGGCAGTTCTAAAAATCAACGTATAGGAATTCCTAAGGTTGCAGGGTATTAACTGCCAAACCTTGCACGCATCAAGTGACAAGTGCCCTGGCTGAGAACAAGCATGAGCTGGCACATGAGTGTATGTCTGTTGCAGTTACCAGCTACATTTGGTTCAGCGACTGCACTCTAGCTTTGTGCCTCCCCTTCAAGAACCAAACTTCTGGGAATTGAGTGTTCTGCATGTTTGAGATTGAACCTTTAGTGCAGTTTATTTGATCCCCCCCCCTCTGCCCCCCCCCATTATAGCACTTGCCAGCTCTCAGCTGCTGGAAGGAAGTGATGCATAGACGCATAGCGGAGAACGACATCAGCCTCCGTGCTTTCTCCATATTGACTCTGAACTCAGGATGGTATGTACTCCTGGTGCTGTGGTTTAGTAGCTGGGTTCGTGCTTCCCCTGGCTGAATGTCTGCGATGGGACTGCGATGTCACATAATCCTGTGGACCACGGGATGCGGGGAGGTAGAGCCCATTTGCATGGGGCCTGCGTCTGTATTTGTGAGCACTTGGGAAAATGGAGTAAATTAACATGGGAAGACAAAGGATATGCTGCTTCTTTGGAGGGGCTGACCCACTGAATAAGAGGAAATGGAGGAAATAATTAACTTGTAGAACATAAATTAAAAAAATAAGAGGAAATTGGTAGAGGGAGTTTCCTGAAAGTCCTGAAGAGTCTTCTGTGTCATGCATTTACAAAAGCTGGGGATATAGGAAGAAAACACAAGAAGCAATCAATGAGTTAATGCAGCAGTGTTGGCTGGGGAAAGAACATCATGGTCTAGTGCTCGCTGGATTTAGCAGGCAGTGACTCAAGACTACTGCATACTTCCAGTTTGACACATCATGACCCCTTGACATTTAATGTTCAAATCCCAGTCAGGCAAACCCATCTGGCCTTCTGTGAGTGGATGAACTGAGCAACGTGGTTCACAGTGTAAAAATATCAAGGGTGAGCCCTTAGCACTAATTTGGGACGTGTTGGAGGCAAGTGGTGCTGTATCACATTAAAACAGATTTGCCTGCTTTTGGTCAAAATGACTGATGTCTCTCCATTAACTTCAGGAGCACAACTGGAAATGCTGAAGATGGTTGTATTTTGGTGTTGCTATTTGGGAGCGGGGGTGGAGAGTGCTGTTGCTGTGAAGCGTGATTTAATGGTAAAATGCAATGCTAAATGGAAATTTTGGAACTGCTCTGTCATAATTTATGAAGACTGTTGTGTGTGTTAGACTAGTTGTCTGGAAGCTCCACATGTCACTATGTGTGTTTAAATTGGTAGAGTCGTGAATACTACAATAGTAACCAGTAAGGCAATCCTCGGTACATATCTGTGTTGCTGCCAGACCCTGGGCAAGTAGCTGAGACTGAGGAGCCTTGCTCAACTCCCAGAGTCTGCCAGCATGAGTTTTTGGTTAGCAGGGCCAGTAATGGAGAGGACAAAGGAGCTCTCTAAAGGTGATGGCTGGTAAACTGTTCATCAGGGGGCTGTTTGGTCTGATGTCTCTAAAGAGTGCAGATGGCTTTTTGTGTTTGCTACTGAAGGATGCAGAGCTGGCTCCAGCATCGACAAAACCCAGCCCAGGGTGAGATCTGCAGAATTAAATTCTGCAGCAGGAGCTGAGGAGGGGCTGGAGAAGAAGAGATGGCAGCAGAGAGGGGAAAGAGAGTGTCCTCCTACAGCTACCTTCACTTTGGTAACTGTTATGGAAGGGTGTGGACAGGTGGATAGGGAAGGTCCCGGCTGTAGAACATGGGACAGCATGGAGCGGAGATACCTCTCCCAGAAGTGGGGAAATGTCAGTGCCTGACTCTGCTGCTAAGGTCACAGCTTCCACTGCTTACACCTCAAATCAAGACAGCAGGGCTTTAGATAAGAGAGATGTCAGCAGCCCTGTTGTTTAAAGATCATTTTGTCTTCCATGTGTGGTTTAATAAACAATCTTTGTTACTAGTACCAACCTTAGAGTCACTGCTTGTCGCAGGCACCCAAAGACACTGAACCAGACCTGTCAGACGTGATCAGGAAGAACAAGGGCTCCTCCACAGGGTGCTGTGGCCCAAGGGTGATTCAGAGGGCTTGTCCAATTAGTGAGGTCACTGTAGTGTGCATGTGGCACGTATCCTATGCCAGCTAATCCACAGTTTCCCTTAGCACGAACTCATGGTGCCTTTTTGCTGGGTAGTTCATTCCCTCTTCAAAGGACAGACAACTCCTCACAGTTAGTTTGCACTTGGGAGGAGAGTCAAGACACACATCTCTGCTTTGGTATCTAGGTATCCTATATGGATAGGCAGATGTCTGCGGAGGGTAATTCAGCATGTCTAACCTAGCAGCCTCCCTCCTTCCTCCCAGAGCATCCACTTCTCCACCACTTACACGAGGAGCCAAAGCCGCTGCATTAAAGTCAGAGGTGCAAGCATCTCCTTAGCTCTTGGTGTTTCAATGGAGTAGAGCGTTCACCTTGAATTCACATCCTCACTTTTGCATATTAACTTTCTAGCTTCAGGAGACTTGCAATACGGGGAAATGGTTCCATGTCAGAAGACAAAGGGCACAGAGTGTGACACAGGAGTGTGGCTTCTCAGCGAAGGGGCAGAGGTATGTGTCACATACCAGCCAAGCTGTCTGCCCAAGCCCAGGGAGATTGGTGGTATTCAGGAGCTGGCTGAGGACTCTATTCATCAGCTGGGGAAAGAATTTTAAGTATAGAATCATATTTTGTTTCATTTTCTGAAAAACTCCAAAAAGAGCAGGTACTGTGATTAAAGGCTCCCTCTTCTGTTTCTACCTGCTATTGCATATTTTCTTTAACATATACAAATGTGAAAGACTTAATCCAGCTTTCCCTGTGCTCTGCAAATATTTTTGTAATTCCCCATTTCAAAACACACATATATATCTGATGTTAGAGAAGGAGAAGGACTTAACAGATTATATTAAATATCCCCGCTAAGCTTGGGATCAGGGAAGCAGATTGCAAAGGAGAGATAACGGGGCTCCTGGAGAGTATCTTTTGAAGCAGGATATTCTCACAATATCTTCCAGTCTTCCTCATTTTTCTAGGATCTAAACCACTGTTAAAACGAAGACTTCCAAGTATAATCTTCTCTGAACAAGAAGAGGTGTTGTCATTTATCTCCTGTTATCCCATTTTCTGAAATAGTATGACATGCAGAAGTTTATTGTCAGCAATAGCTGATTTTTTTTCATTATTTTTGCAGTGTTTGAGCCCATGTGAAGTTTGCCATTGTGGAGATGTTGCTTCACCTGCAAATGTCTGGCTGCAACTTACTGCATGTCTACTGTGGCCATTGTAGCTACAAATAACTTTGTGCTGGTGAGGGTGGTGACTCAGGCCACTTCACAAGAGTGGACTCAACTAAGAAATAAATGTATTTCTTAAGTAAGGAAGGAATCTTCTCCACCCTTTGAGCAAAGGCAGAGTCACATTTGTACCAATTTTTACCAGCCTTTCATCTTCCTCAGTGAGGAATTGTAATACTCTTGCAAGATGGTGCAAGTGCACTTCTGTTTGGTATCAAAGGCAGGACTGAGGCTGGGATGCAGCTCTTGAGCTGCAACCCATCATGTCAGGTGAGTCAGGAACAGCTGAAAGTGCAGGACCTGTCCCATCAGTGGGGCTGCATCATTAGTGAAGATGGTGAGAGCATTTGCCTTTCATTTTACCACAAACTTGACAGTGAACTGAAGAACGAAGAATGGGGAATGCCTGGGACTCAGTTCCCTGATGAAAAAAATCTAGATATTTTGTCGTATCATCACTTAGGAGCTTTCCATGGGTCAGCAACATCTGTAATTTTGGTTCTTGGAAAGTAATTGTTCAATTGTTCTGTGAGTGGCATAATTTTACTTAGATAACCCTTAGAATAAAAGACATCCATGCCTGTTATACATGTTGTTTCAATGACCACTAGAAGACACAACATGTGCATGTAATTAATAAAGGTACCATAATTAGAGGGCTGTACAGTTAAGGCAGCAATCACAACTGTTATGATACTGGTTTCTGCCATACTTCTGCCACAGTATGACTCCAAGGAGTCTTAACAGCCTCAGGTGTTTGAGATTGCTTCTTTCTGTCTGAAAACAAGGATATTTACACTTTTGTACCAAAATGAGTATATTTAAGTACCCAGCTGCACACAATGGAAACAAGACGGTAGCATGTACTTGCTCCTGAGAACCTGCCAGCCTTTTGTATCTGTCAGTTACCCCAAGAAACAGAAGTTCTCTAGAAAAAGAGAGCAGGGAAGGATGGTGATACCATCATGCTTTTTAGTTCAGGGATGGCAGTGCTTTGTATTATCAAAAGTACATCTGAAATCTCATTTAATACCAGTCTCAGCATTTGTGTCAGTGTACTATCCTACTTTGTCTGGAAATAGCAGAGGGACGATGAACTTATAAACAACCTTAAAACAATGGCAAAAGAGTTAGTTTGGAAAAGAATTTCCATAAAGGTAAAATATGATTTCACTTAAAAATCACTGCGAAAAAGGCAGAAAAATGCTTGCAGAGGAAATAAAAGCTTAAATTAAAAAATGTTGCACATTATATCAGTCACTGACAATCTTCTCACAGTTCAGTCCTTGGTTAAGTATCTGAAAAGCAAATAACAGAAATTCTTATAGTTCTGATTATGAAGGAATTTATTTGCAGAGAGATACGTGCCTCTTAGGAGGTACAATATAAGTGTTATTAAACTCTTAGGGATAATGAATGTAGAAAGCTCACTGGAATCAGAGAGTTTGAATGCAACCTGTGCAACGTTCTGTGGCTGAGAAAGGGTTTAAACAGTGTTATGTGGCTCTTTGAAGTAAAGAGAAGACCCACTGATGAAAGGTGGAATATTGTTCGGCACGGCAGGCAGGAAGCTCTGTGAATGTAACACCAGCTCTTTCAAGGCTTTGTTGTAGGGGTACTTGGAAAATGGGGTAAGAGCCATAAAACATTACTCATCCTTTTAGAAGGCAACAGAGCAGTAAATGTCTAAGTGGATTTGTGCACAATCGCTCTGTTTTCCACAGCAGACATGATGACTATTTTTAGTGGCACTTAGACAAAGTAGATAATTGCTTTGTGGGCTTCCTTCTGTCAAAACTTTTACTCACCCATTTTAACTCACTTCAGTGATTTCATTCCAGTTTATTTCCAAATTTTGATAACATATTTTAATTGTGATGTGTATTGGTTGAGTAATAGTTCTGCAGTCACTTGTATCTACTACTTCTCTCCCAACATCTAATGTCTTTGTTTTTACGCACTGGAAGTGTTTGCTGAAACCAGTTCCATTCAGACTATTTCTGTGCATCTAACATAGAGAACTCGAAAGTGAGCTAACTGATCAGCCACAAAAAACATGCTTCCCGTAGCAAGATTGTGGGAAATGATGCACAACCTAGTAAGAGAATTTCGTGCTGCAGAGTGAGACCCTATGAGCTCTGCTGGAGCTGAGGGAGTCCCTTCCTGCAAAGGCAGGGGCTGAAAGGTTGCACAAGTGTTATGCTTGGGAGGCGCAAAACCAAGGATAAAAGCAGCAAGGAGAAGTGAAACAGAGGGATCAGAACACCACTCCATGGCAAGCACACGGAAAGGCTGGAGAATGGGTTTTGCCATTGTTTGAGCTGCATCCAGGGACACGCAAGTGCCAAGTGTATTCTCTGTCACCATGCTAGGCTTACATCTAGCCTCTCAGCATCTGACATGCCAGGTGACATAAGACTGTGGTATGAGACAGGAGAGTGTATGGCTGGGGTGTGAGCAAGGTGACCACCATGAAGCCCATGGAGCCATCATGTTGTTTAACACAAAGGAACCCCACTGCTGGCCAGCGGCGTGGATGAGGTACCTTCCAGGGCTGGTGGAGCCAGGAGCTCCTGCTACTGCGCTGCAAAGGTGAGGGATGGAGGCAGCACAGCAGGGTGGTTTATCTGGCTGATACACTTGAGTGTATCTGCACAGTGCAGTCTATTCTCAGTTTCTCCTCCAAATGGAGAGAAAACATGCAGCCCCAAATTCTAAGTAAACTTTAAGGTGTGAAGAGGAAATCATGCTTGTTGGCTTTCCCTGTTACTCCCACCATCTCAGCTGTTCTTGGTTTGCACCTAATTTCCTTGTCTTTTAAAGACAATTAAACCAATTGTACCTTAACAATGTCTGCCTCTGGCTCTTAATTTTCATCAGCTTTTAACAGGTAGGCTGGCTCCTGCTGAGCCATGTCTTGCTCCTATAGTGTTGGCCCAGCTCCATTCCTAGTACCATCAAAAATTCACTTTTCTAGAGCAGGTCCCTCAGAGAAACTGCAGCTCTAATAGCCATGAGAACATCCAAGGAGGATTGCAAGCACTGTCTGCTTTCAGAGTTTTGCTTTCCTATAACCTCTTGTCCTAGAAATAAATGTTTTATCTACTTTGGATTTTTTAATGAATTTTCTCCCTATTCCAATATTACTGGGACAGCCATTTAAACCATACAGTGCTCTAGTAAAGCAGGGGCTGTTTGTCAGAACTAGTGCTGCTCCCACATTATTGTTGGGAGATATATTTTTTTTCAGATAACGTAAGAATATAACTGGCTTTTCATGTCAAGTGAAAGCTAGTTCTTGCCTAGCAACTTGCTAGGAAAAATGGCTGATGCAAGTATGTAGGAAAGAGGACTAGAGTGGGGCAAGGCTGGTACTGCCCCAGAATACTAACCCAATTTCCCATGATCTGTGTTTTGGAGATGTCTTGATGACACAAGCTTTTGTATTTAGTAGCTCTCATTAACTATTTCCCAGGAAGTTCTCATAGCAAGCAGTTAGCAGCTTAAAAGTGTTATTCTGCTTGTTTTGAACTGGGGGGTGGGGGGGTGGGCGCGATTTGGTTCTTATTTTTGTATTGGAAAAGACCATGAACAATTACTTCTTACTCACCTTCTCCATGCCACTCTTGAACATACAGAATTCTTTCATATCCCCTGTTACGTCCTTCTGCAGACTGAGATGCCTTGTGTATTTAGTTGTTTCTAACACGTAAGTAGTTTCTTTGCTGCTCTTCTTATCTCTTCTAATCCTGCCATACTGTTTGTCAGATGAAAGTAGGAGGACCACCATGATATTGAAGAAGTGGGCTTCCCTTGGACTTATTTAGTAGCATAAAAACACTTCTATTTTTCTGTTTTATGTTTCTTTCCTAATCATGCGTGTTTTCAGATTCTTACTGGACCAACGTTTTCCCTTGCAGTAACTCCAGGGTCTCATTCATGAATCCTAATAGTCAACTCAAAGCTCATAGCTCTGCACAAAAAACTGATTTTCCTCACATCACTTTGTGTTTATCTATGCTGAATTTATCTGACACCATATCACTCAGTTCCATGAGGTCCTCCTGCATTCTTCACAGCTGGACTTTAACTTCCTCTCTCTGTATAGCTTTATATCAACAAAAAATCTGTATCCCTTCATTATTCATTCCCTTTCCCAGATCAATGGTGAATATGTTGAATAGCACTGGCCCCAGGACAGATTCCTGTGGGACCCCATTGATGGTGTCAGTTCACTTGTAAAACCCAATAATTTATTCTTTATTTCCTATCTTTCAGTTAGCCATTTCCTGTGTGAGTCTTTTCCTTATATCCCATGGTAGCCTAGTTTCTTTAAGAGTGAGCAATGCTTTCTGGGAACAAGGTGGATAGTAATCAGTGAAGTCACCCATCATGGACTCCTTCAGGGAACGCCAGTAGATTTGTGTTATGACTCCTCTTTACTTTTCCCCAGTGTACTGTGTTTAGTCGTGTTTCTACCTTTCTGGATTTCAAGCTGGTCTCTACATCTTTTACCCAATATGGACAGCAGACTTCATGCTCAGCAGCTTTCTGGATACTGCCTGGCACCTCTCCACTTGGCATTGTACCTGCCAGGTTTCTATGCTGTGGTCCTGAGGCAGATTTCAGCCAGTGGCTCCCATCATTCATCCACTTCAAGTTCTTCTAGAGCTCTGGGGTGGATACCATCCAGTCCCGGCTTGTTGCGGCTTCTTTTGAGGATCTGCCCAACAATATCTTCTACCTACGGTTCAGTCTGAGACAAATCCTTCAGGATGTCCCTTGCTCTATCCTGTGGGAACCTCCTCAAGCTCCATCATAGTGAAAACACATGCAAAACATTTGTTTAGGTTTTCTGCTATAGCCTTATCTTCTTTAAGCACTCCTTTTATACCCTGACTGTCTACTGGCCCTCAATGACCTCTTCAGGCTTCTTGATTCCATTGCATTTGGACAATAATTCATGGCTATTTGCAGATTGCTCTTGTAACAGCTCTGGATGACATTACATTATTCTGGTCTTTCCTTCCATTTACCCTCCAAACAGTGGCATTGGCCTTAAGTGCTTCTGAACTTTCTTTTTCCCACAGCAGGTCGTAAGTTTGGGATGCATTATTAAGGGCTATTAATGGAATATACAGCCTGAATTCAGCAAAGTGTGTGCCTAAATCCCATTGTTTTAACACTAACCTGTGTTAAGCACTTAAATTCTGTGCAGAGTTTATAGCTGTAGCTAGCAAGCTGTGGGCAATGTGTATTTCTTCTCTCTGTAATTTTTAATGATATTACTTCTAATTTGCTTGTTGTTGCTACTGCAGACCCTTATGTGGAGCTTGCTGTAGTAATCCAGTGGTGAAACATCTACGTGTGTCCTGAAGCACTCAGGTGGGAGTCTGTCTCCCGTGGGTCCTGCAGCTTTGGTAATTGTTGCTAACATGAAATCTGGAAGCAGCAGTTCTTCAGCAGGACACTAAGGGGCAGCCCCAGACCAAAAGAAGTTTTCCTCATTTTTTAATATACATACAAAGTAAGAGAAAACTTTATTTACCTCATTTTTCTATATTGATTTAACATCAACAGTGCCCAGGAATATTGAATCAAGTCAGTCTGGAGTGGGTTTTTTCCATTGCATCTTTTGGTAGGTATTTATTTCGGCACTGGTGATAAGGAAGGTGAGTTTATTTGCCAGTTATCTCAAGATGGGCCCACTTGAGCACGTGGCTCACAGACAGAGCAGAGAGGATGGAAAAGATGCAGTGAGCTCTGCAATTGGAGCCTTGGTGGCCACCCGCGCATCATGGCATGGCCAAGTGAATGTACAAGCATGTAGTTGCACGAGCCAGGGGCTTTTGCTGCTCAGTGGTGTTCCTTGCCTCCAGAGGGGCAGTTACACCAGTCCTAGGAAACCCATTCCCAAAGTAATAACTGCTGTGTGGATAGTTGGAGACCAGGAAAAAGAAACTGAGGCAGGAATCACTCAACAGCTCATCCAGGACCAGGGAAAACCTGTGGACAGTTTTCCTACCGCTACAACCTGGTAGGTGACTTGGCTACCGTCCTGTGACGCAGGACCACCCTGTGCAAGGAGGGGTCCCAATAGTTATGATGCATAACCTGAACCTAGTTGCAAAAACCTTGTGGAAGGAACTGGGCGTTGAAGTGAGCTAGAACGAAGGCTGTTGCATATTGATAGGAGTTCGAATTAGGAAGAAACATGAGTCAGTCAGAACCAGTGTGTCTCAAAAGGGTGGATCTGCGTTATCGATTGGTGGTTTTAACACAAAGGGAATTACTGTCTTGGCTTTGTTCAGAAAATGACGTATTGCCAAATACTACTTGTAACGTGAGCTAGCAGAGCCAGCTGGCGCTGGGTTCTCTGGTTACTGCGGGGCCAGGGTGGGGAGGGAGCTGCTCTGCAACGGGACCCCCCGCCACCACCTGAGGCAGAGCTGGCTCCGACCCTGTATCTACACCAGGGTATTTTACACTATTTTGGTATCCTCCCTTGGTGTAGATAGACTGCATTATAGTAATAAATGGCTTGGCTGATACACGGCTGGGTAGATATATCTGCTTCAGAGGCTTACAAGGAAGAAAGGATTGTGTAGCCAGAGTATCAGTTCAAAACTCCAGTTTAGGGTTAATGAAGGGTTTCTAGGCTATTTGCCAGATAACAGTACATTCCTATACAACCTGATGTTGCCTTCGCAGGCTAGTAATGGGTAGTTGCTCGCAGAGGGCGGAAATGGTGGCGAATTTTCTGTGCGGAGGAGAAGGGAGCAGCAGGTGGTAATGTAAGTCAGTGCCTCAAGTACAGATAATGCTCCAATTTCTGTCCTAAACAAGTATCACAAGAGAAATGACCACTACGGGAACAAGCCACTACGGGAGTTCAATGATGTGGACATTTTGATGAAAAAGTCATTTACATATTTGGAAAAGAAGTGTACAATCTTGTCCAAAACAGGACTCATCAGAGAATGAGATCAGGATACACTTCAGTTGAGCAGCCCTTGAAGTGTAACCAATTAAAAAAAGATGCCTACGGAGTAAACCACTGAATTTAGGTGGTAAAAGCTATTAGCAAAAGCTTTAATAGTTCTTTGCCATTCTGCTGCCTGTGGGATCACAGCAGTTAAAGCAGACTTCAAGATGTGAACCAGAAACTGTGGGGAAGGAAGATATGCCTGATGTAAAGGGATAAATCAGTCAAACACCCAGATATGGAAATAAAACACAAATGAAAATCCTAGCAATCCTAAAAATGTAAAAATGCTCATTATAACTTAACAAGGAATACTGGTTCAAATGTAAGTCTCTTATAAGCTCTTTAGTCTATATTAATAAACTCTTTAGTCTAATCTAGGCTCTAATCTAATCTAAGCTTTTTAGCGTATAGTATATCTGTCCTTCTGAGCCTTACTTACAGTGTTCCCTGTTGCTTCCCATCACACCTTTTCCTACTTTAGGGGTACAACATTGATTCAAAACACGTGCATCACAAGAACAGTGTGAGTTTGGGAAAAATAAATAATGGCAGGATGTGGGTGGGAGGCTGACTTGCCTTTCCCAGTGCAATAATTATTTGTGAGAAAATATTCCCCACGTGCATTCTGGCAAATGTTGAAAACCAGATGCCCTAAGTATGAGATCCTCCCACTTAAGCTGAGCAGTATTTTACTGTGGCTTAGACTGTCACATAGGCTGCTCTGGCTTATAGGCAGCCTCTGCGTTATGTTGTCTCAAGAAGAGACCAAGGAAAAATCCTGGTGAAGAAGCCAAAGCTTCTTCTTCCCAGCTGTGGGGGAAGGGGCCTGCTGACCTATGTCAAGGGCTGACTGCTTTCACACAGGGCAGAACTTTGCTCAGTATTTTGAGGAGCAGAGACGAGCGATAAGATTTTCTTCCTGTGATCTGACTGCCCCATCTCCAGATAGGAGGGGAGGAGCAGTCCCATAGAGCCTCCCAGCTGGGTGTACCTCTAAATTACCCCAACTAAAATTAAAGGAAGAAGTCATAGCTGGTTGGGTCCTTTCTCAGGTTTACAGGGCAAGGAACAACTTCTGCCTCTCTCAGTAGCCCCCAGTGAAATCAGATGGCTGACTCATTCTCTAAGCCTAACATCTGTTACTGCTTGAGCAAAGATGGCAGAACTCAGCCCTATAGAGTATTTGTGCCATGCTAGGTGAAAAATATGTTCTTCTACTTCTGACAGCCATTGATTTCACAGTGCGCACTTTAATATTGAAATACCCATTAGGAGAAGGGCACAGCTGGAGCAGTCTCCAAGGGGCAAGCACGTAACATGAAGGGGACACTAAAACATGGAACTAGATTGGGCGAGTCAGGGGACAGGCTGCTTTCAAGTGTATTTTAGAGTTTGAGTGAGGAGCCAAGACTATTTGAAGGGAATGTATGAAGTCAACAAAGTTGAACTCTTTGTGTTAGTGGTAGGTGGTGCAAAAAGGGCCGATGGCCACGATTGCAGCTTGGGATGCTCAGATTGGACATTAGGGTAAACATTTTTCCCAGAGAGGTAGTGCAGCACCACAGCAGGTTACCCAAGAACTTGTGAAATCTCCATCCTTAGAGGTTTTCAAAATTTAACTAGACAAAGCCGTGGCTGATCTGATCTGGCATTGGTCATCATCCCACTTTGAGCAGGAGGTGGGACTAGGCACCTCCAGAGGTGCCTTCCCACCAACACTGCCATGATTTGGCAAGCTCTGACAGACAGAGTTTGGTCATGAATGAGGAAGGCACCAGTCTTCTCCATGTCTACAGTCATGCTGCAGCCCTACTGCCTGTCAACCGCATGTCTAGTGCTGCTCCTGTGTTTAGCCTGGTGGAAACTAGAGTGCACAAGAGGACTGATGGGAGAATGGTGGTTGCTGACATAGAGTTGGGTCTTGCCCTGATACAGAAGTGCTCGCAGGCTGCATTGACTTTAGTTGTCTTCAGTGCTTATTAGGTATCATACAAAACTGGATCGTGCTGGAGTTCTGCATGAAGGATTAAAAACAGTTGATTGATAGTAATGAATTTTGAGTAGCCTCTGGGACCTCCCCTCACAGGAGTTAGGAGATCTCTGCTGTCACTGGAGCCACTGGCAGGATATCACTAGCCAGGGAGGAAAGGGATGAACACAGCAAATTGGATAGACCTCTTAACAAAAAAGCTCAGTGCAGCCATTCCCTGTGTACATGTAATCCACTAGCATGGAATAGAGAGTTTCTTACACAATTAGCTGGAGTGAGAGTAGCTAGAAAGAGACCGTGCAGATTATATCACTGTATAAATTATTGAGCTGATGTCCTGGAGATGATAGAGGAAACCCTTCTTTCTTCTGTCCTGAGGATGGCAGCTCTGAAAGTTTATACCTTCTTCCTGGAAGTTGTACCTCCTGTACACTCTGCTTAGGTAATTAACTTGCAATATTCATCTGCCAGAAGATCAATGTAATATATAGACAAACAGGAGGATTTTTTACTTATGTATTGACAGAGCCATGTTTCTTTTCTGGTTGTGGCTGAAACTGTTGTTGAATAAATGGCAAAAAAAAAACCCAGTGTTTTGATGTTTACCTGGTTAATATTTCTGAGCAATAGTTAGAAGCATCACAGGCAAGACATAGCCCTGCATAGCTGTACCTATTGAGAGACTCCATTCTTTTTCTTAGCATCTGAAAAGACACAGAGAATGCCCAGGATCTAATTGGGAGAGCTGTGCTGCACCTGATATCACCCGTGTTTTTCTCTCACGTGCTGCATATGGTCCCGCTAGATCCCTGTGCTTGCTGGAGCACAGGGACTCCCTCTGTACAAAACTGGGCACCCATTAGCTATCCCCAAATACAGAAGAGGAAAGCAACTCACCTCCCCAACTTTCCTCTGACTCCAGGAGTGATTAGGTTCCGCTTGTTGCATATCAACATTTCCAGGCTGGTTTCCACCTGGGCCTTTTCTAAAATTTACTTGAGCATTGGCTCTCCCGCATCCCTGGTGAGCACTCACAACCGCAGTGATGGAAGGTGAAGGTGTACGTCCTGCACGCAGTGTTGTGCATGTCCGCAGGAACCTCTAACCAGAAGAGCCTGCCTACTGTTTCAGAAACAATGCTTTACACACCATCACCTCCCATACTGCTGGGATCCAGCATTATTATGTGGCCCCCCTTCCCTACCCCTTCTCCCAGAGGCACAGCCAAGACCCCTCAGGTTGTGGAGACTTGTCACAATGGCACAGATGGAAGAAGCATCGTGTCTGGAGGCAAAGGAGGCAGGCAGAGGTTTGGGCTGAGATCTACTGTGGTGCTCAAAATTGCAAGTGCCTGGAGGCTTTCAGAGCTAAAAACAATGCCCACCTCATTCTTGTTCAAATAAAAGAGGGAAGGAGCTGCAGCTGTGTGCCCTCTTGCTGTTTATTTGCCCAGTTGTGCTCGCTGGATGTGCGTGTGCAGCAGGTGGAAGGCTTTATTGAGGGAAAGCAAACCTGAAGCAACCAGTTTTCCATTACATATGGCTGTCGTGAAAACTGTGTTTATTTGCTGTTTTGGGTAGTAAGTCGGCCCTACCGTAGTGAAGATGCTGTTTCTTGCATCCACCAGCTATTGCCCCTGGGGCTGGCGAGTCCCTGGGGACGGGGCAGGAGAAGCTCTCCTGGGGGAAGATCACCTATTAAAAGGGAGACGTTGAACTGCAGTTGTTGTGCAGGACTGTAAAAATGAAGCCAAGCCTGCTGATCAGTGCACACTGTAATTTCAGGCACACCTTCCTCTGAAACTGGTTTCCTCATTTGCTCCCAAGGACACATGGACTACAGCAAGAATTTCATTTGGCAAGAGCCAATGTTTTAGGCTTATGGAGACATCAGACAATAAAGGTAGATGTCTCAAAGAATTTGTGTCAAACTCACCTACAAGCCTACCCTTAGGTACTCAAGTTATCTTTGAACACTGGCTGCCCGTGCCAAGGCGTTTAGACTCTCAGCTTTAAAAGTGCAGAGAGACACATTAGGAAGAGTTCTTTTGAAAATGGGGGAAAGTTGTTTTATACTGACTTAGTGATTGTTAACATTTTCTAATTTTGACCTTCAGGCCCCCGGATGGGCGTATTTGTAAAAGGTCAAATGATAAAAAATATCTCATACGTTCCACATGCAGCACTCTGCTCTGCCTAGTGAATATTTTAGTGACCCATTTACAGCAAGCAGCTTTTATTGAACAGAGTAGGCAAATGCAGAGGGAAACAGAAGCCCCGTCATCCTTGTGACAATTATACGTCTGTCTCTATTTGTGTAATCCACCCTCTCAGCCTGATAAACAGGAGCCTGTGCATGGGTTTTGAAAGGAAGGTGACCATCACCTTCTGTGATCTGAGTGTTTTCTTGCATATACCTCAGCTAGCCTGTAAAGCAGGTAAGTCTTAGCCTTTGCACGGTGATATTGTTCAGGACTGCAGTCTTACCTTGAATTTCATTCTGGCTTTTTAATCTCTCTCCTGGGGCTTCATCAACATAATGTTTCCCTTTCACCTGATTTCTATTTTTAGTTATTTTTTGAGTCAGCTAAACTAATTACATTTCCATCTTTTTTCTTGGTGGTGCTTCCCTGTGTACCTTCCTGCTGCACGCTCAGTGAAGCAAACCCTCAGGGATGCTTAGCTCACATTTGTTTATTCCAGGTAATTTACAGGAAAAAAGGTCAGCCCAAGCAAACACGACTGAATAAATTAAAAGTTGGTGCTTCTATCCTTATTACTGGTGACTTTCCTCTAACCACCTAAGAAACTGATGTGGAGCTTTCTGTGACACTGCGGATCCGCTTTGGACTCTGTTGTTTGTTGATCTCATTTTCTTGAGAAAATTTTTGAATAAACAGGTAGGAGGGTCTGTCTTCATTTTCCCTGTGTTTTCAGCTATGGGTATGAGAGATTTCCTTTTACAGTAGCTTTGCAAAATGGATGCACAGTAGATCCCTTTCTTAAATGAAGGCTTTCATTTTTGAAGTAATTGCTAGTGAGTTCAGGACAATGTTTTATAACAGTCTAGCCTTGCTTACACACAGCTGACAGGATGGATCAATCGAAAATTCGGTTTTTCAGTACTGGTAACAGTTTCTGTCTTCAGCTAGACCTCCATCCCTTCCCTGAGACTGGCCTTTGGTTTGGCTCCTGTGCGATGTCACTGACTCTGGATCTTTGCCCCTCAGCTCTCCCGCACACTGCTATGTCCACACCGCTGGAGGACGCGATGGACACCTTGATCAGGATTTTCCATCACTACTCTGGCAAAGAAGGAGACAGATACAAGCTCAGTAAGGGAGAACTCAAGGAGCTCCTCACTAGCGAGCTCACTGACTTCCTCTCAGTAAGATGCAGCTCCTGAACCTCTTGTTACTCTTTCATGGGTGGGATAAGCAGCTATCCAAGTGTTCAGGAATAGCATCTCCTTCTGCAAGGCATATCCTGCCACAGCCTCTCAGGTGACAGTTGTCTTTGTGGAGCCGGACAGAAGGAGATGAGATCAAATGTCCCGTTTGAGAAATGTGTTTTCAGAGGGTGGTCCAGCCTGGGTGTCCTGCCATGTGCCACCAGCAGCAGAGACAAGTATCTGTGCTCTGCTTACTTCTCCGTGCTTTTGAGCAGGCGGGCAAGGGCAGCCTAGAAGCAGTAGGAAAATTGATGCGAAATCAGCCTTTAATAATTTGGGGTTTTGTTTGTTCATTTTTAATAATAGGGCATAGATAAGTCCTTTGAAGAATTAAATCCAGCAACCAGTTCTTATGAGACAACAAAGGAGCTTGTGCACAATGGTCACAGGCACAGTACAGCTGCTCGTGTGCCCTGTAGAGAGATGCTAAGAAAATCCTTTCAGCGATAAGCTGCTGATGTGTATATCTCTTTGTACATTTGTTACGTTCTGCATTACACAGCACAGATGCTTTTTATGGAATAATGACTAGATTCATAGTTGATTTTCTGTATCCTCTTAATTGTAAAAATTGTGGACCCTATCACCACCAGCAGGATTTTTTTTTTATATTGTATCCATTTCCTTGGATATTCTTTTAATCTTGGCTATTGATTTATTATTATGAGATTCGCTGTTCTTACTCTCACTGAATAGGATGTGTTGTTTGCTAAGTAGAGATCTTCTGAAAGTGATGAATGGATGTATAATATGACCACTTATGAATAGCCTGTTGAAAATTTAAGTACTGTTTGTTAAGGGATGATACAGAGAAATGCACATTATAGATCCATGTTGTCAAAAGAAACCAGTGCTCAGTAGCTTCTAAAATCTGTTTGATTCATTTCAGTGACTGTTTAGTACCTGTATTCCTTCTAAGAGTTGCACTGTCTTCAGTTTCTGTTGCTGTGCACTTTTGGGACTCCAGACCTATGTTTTTAATGCTATGGCTAGTAGTATATTCAGGTGCATATTTCACGTGGCCTTTTATTTAATAGCATCGGGGCTTGTGACATAGCAGTGGGTTGCACTACCGGGTGTGTCAGAACCACACATTCAAGATCTACACAGCTAAGTCACTTTTCTTTCTCTTCAGGGCCAAAAGGACCCCCTTCTGGTTGATAAGATTATGAAAGATCTGGACTCCAATAAAGACAATGAAGTGGATTTTAATGAATTTGTCATTCTGGTTGCTGCTTTGACCGTAGCATGTAATGATTTCTTCGAAGAACAGCTAAAGAAAGAGGGATTTTAAAAATGCTCGATACAATCAATCTCCTGGCCACAAATGCCAGCAAAGCACACCTAGTTAGGTAGCCCTCATCAGCGTTTAGTGAATGCAAACCATCATCCCTCCAACTGTTACTGCTGTAAGACTTACGGACCAGATCAGCAGCTGGTGTAAGCTGGACCAAAGCCAGTTTACGCTACTTCAGATCTGGCTTTTAATATTTTCAGTCTTTGCACTGCATGCATCTCTAACATGTATTCATCAGTTGCCCAGGTCAGAGCCTTGGGTTGACAGGTCGTTTGGCAGGAGTTGAGACTTCTATTTCTTAAGTGTCAGTGGGAAGTAAAAGGCACAGGAATGTTACATACTTCCTGAACTGGAAAATCTGGAATGAGATGTAAAAGTTGCAATTTAGTTTTCAGTCATTCTATAACAACCATATTTTTGCAGCTCAAAAAGAGCAGCTTGGTTTTTGCTCAGCTCTGCTTATTCTAAAGCCCTTTTCAGATGCCGCTCTGTACCTCCCCACACTCTCGTATTTCAGATGTGGTCACAGCTGTCTCCTGCCACCTGAGCAGACAGTACTGCTTGCCATTGTTACGGGTTCATTTCCCCCACCTCCCCAGCTTCAATTTTGTTGTGTTGGCATTACTGCATCCCAGTAGTCCACCTCTTCATTCAGCATAAATGAATTTATTCATATGATAAATTATTCAAATGCATAGAAGATTTAGTCAGTAAACTGCTCTGAGGGCTGATGGAAGGACTGGGTCTTCAGGGGAAATGTAAATGCTTTTTGCTTTCAGTATCCTGGCACCCTTAAGAGGAGGGCTTTTAAAGGACCACTTGTGGGGGATTTAATGATGGGATCCCAGGGCACAGCTTTGTAACATGAGTCATCTTATGGAACAATGATTTCATCTCACACTGATCCAACCTACTGCATGGAAGCAGTTCAAAAGGGGCAGTGGGACTTCATGGCCAGGTGTGGAGAGGGTAGGACAATCCCTTTCAGTGTTAACCTGCTCTTGGGTTGAATTAAGAGTACTTCTACACTCCTGTTTGAATTAAGCATACTTCCAAAGCCCTGTGAATCCTCAGCGGCAGGGTGTCTTGCACGGAGACCTCTCTTTGTTCCTTGTTATTTTGTTGGTAACTTCAAACTATAATAAAAGGTATCTGAATTAAATGAAGATTTTCTGTTTGTTTAAGAGGTCACTAAAAAACCATCCCCCAATAAAGACATGCCCTGCTAAGCCACATTTGAAGAAAGCATTTCACTTGCCTTTCCTTCTCAGACCCCTGGGCATCACTCAGTAAAGACTATAATACTTGTATAAAATCATATATCATTAAGAAGATGTAATTTAGTATAAGAAAGAGATTCTATAGGGTCTAATAAATATAAAAAGGGGCAGACATCATCCTAAGAAAGGGGCCGCCACCAAACAATGTTATCCCAGAAAAAAGGAGACTTGCAGTGGTGGCAGAGCCACAATGTGCTGCCTCTTTAACTCTTTGGTGACAGAAGATCTAGGATTCACAGAAGATCTTCTAGGGGAACACAGCAAGAAGTATTAAAGTAAAACTGACAGCAATTGCAAAATTTTTTGCCCCGTGCAATGTCATGCATCTCAATGTCATTGCAGATGTTGGACCAGGATGGCAGGAGTATCCACCAGAAAAAGTGAAACTGCTTTTATGGTTTCCCCATAGGTCTTGCAGACTGTTGCTAGTCTCCAAGCCTTTCCCCTTCCTGCAGGGGAAAGGGAGAGAAAAGCAGCTTAAAGCTTCAACCCCTAGTTAAAAGGCGTAAAATTGTCCTAGTAAGAACCAGTTTCTTCATTATGACTTTTTAGCAAGAGGCTTTTTGGAAACAAGCTCCAGAAAGTTCGTAAACCTTCTGCTCATCCCTGATGAGCCCCTGGACACATAGCAGCTCGTGTGCTGAGCAGAATTATGCTAAGTCACAGCTGGTGGCAGCAATGTGCCCCGGTGTCAGGCAGCAAGAGCTGCTGCTGTGATGGAGAGGGTCAGTGGAGCCATCTCATCAGCTGAATTTACTAGGGATTGAGTGCAGCCTAATTCCTCTGTGAAAGGGGCTTGCTTGCAGATGAGCTGTGGGTGAATCAGAGGAGAATGACTCAAATGATCTTTATTCCAACAAAAGTTTTATAAAACCTCATAAACTACCCTTTTTGGCTTGACTGGTTAGGTTTTTCTTGCTGCTATTTTAACTGCAAGGGCAACAGTTAAATTCTATCAGCTTTAGAGAAGAAACCTTTTTTGCACAAAGACTGGAGACCAAGCAGAAACATAAGAAAATACTACAAAGCACATTCAGCTGCTTGAAAACACAAAGCATTGGCACAATTTGGGATCCTGGCGTAAAGGACTTGCCATTCTAATCTTGGGCTAACCGTGGGCTGGCCCACTGCACCACTGTGTCATTCCTCTGCTGTTCCTCTCCCACAGCAGCCAACTAGTACTGCATTAGTAGACACCACTTCCAAGGAAGACACCTGACAATCACCTGGATGTTTTGAATTGCCTCTGAACCAGAAAAAGTGGTGAGCAATCCTCCTTTGTGCAAGAAATCCTCAGGAAGGAGAACTGCATTGAAGCCACTTAAGCTGGCTGCGCAAGATGGTGCTTGCATGGCCAGCCTTGCTACCACCGCTTTGTCCTGCAGATGTGAACATTTTATTTTAGCTTCTCTCAGAAGGCAAAAATGTCTCCTTCAAACACAAAGGCCATATTTTTTTCTCATCGTTTACTGACACTTTTCCTGCTGACTTCAAGTTTGCCTCTAGTTCATGAATCTAGGAAGCACTTTGAAGTTTCACATGCAGAGGAAGCTTGCTGCGTGGCTTTCTCCAAAGTCCCTCAGCTTTAGGAATGATGTCTAATTACAGGCACTTTTTTCATTTGTGTTATCAGACTGTCTGAAAAATTGATAGAAAATTGAACACTACAATATGGCCTAATATTTTCAAGTTACATTAAAGACCAATAAAAGTACAGCAATGGCAGACAAGATCTTTTCTAGCTATTGTGAAATTGGTTTGCCTGACATCGAAAAAGCAGATTTTCAGAAGATAAATGATATTATCTTGAAAGCCCCAGCCTCTGCTGTTTGCTTTTATTTCAGTTCAAAAGAGACTTGAAGTGGCAGTGCAACAGGGTACACAAAGCTTGATGCACTATCGGTAAATAAATTTATAACCTCTTCAGATTCAGTATCCAAATAGGAATCTTGAAAAGCTGCATATGCCACCACTGTGATGACAAGTGCTTTGCAATGGAGTGGTCCCTCCAAGCTGCGACTTACCGGCCAGGTCTACTAGGAAGGCACCACCGTTTTCACTCTACAGTAGTGTAGAGGGTGTCAAGTGCAATGGGATAATCATCATCCTACAACATTAGTTCCTTCTGGTAAAGATGAGAAACAAAGTTGCCTGGGGTTGTGGGAAGGGAGAGGGAAGGGAGAGAGAAGTGACAGGAGGAGACCTCAACAGAACAGGCGATGTTTCCAGCAGCCAGAAATGTCATTAGTTGCTTTCCACCAAATGCCACCGTCGCGGAAGGAGCAATGCAATTCACTCGTAAAGAGAAGCAGCAGTACGTTTCTTGATATAAAACAGGGACTTAACAAAGTTTGATGGTAAATGTGACAGTTTTAACACGATTCGAGATGGCAAGGCACACTTGGTTATAGAGGACAAGATCAGACAGAACTGTCAGGGAGACCCTCCTGTTGAGTCAAGGTTTCAGAAAGGACCCCCTTCTCACAGAGGAGTCTAGGTGCAGCTGGATCCAGCCCTAGTCCCAGACTTAGTCAACCGTTTATGTCTAAAGGATTAGATATATGTGCAATCAATCCTTTTTATCACTTAGCTAAGATTTCAATGTTCAGTATGCTATTAGTCACTTACCGAGAATCTGTTGCAGCAAGGAATCTCTGAACCTTGAGGAGTCCCTAAACCTTGGAGGCGTCCCTACTCAAGGGGAGATCCTGGCGTGCAGCCTGCTGCCGCTCAGGAGAGCTCAGCGGGCTCTTGGGCAGTTCACTATTTATGGGGGTAAGATGATTGACCTATAGTCATATTTGCATATTGACCACAGAAACCAGCATTTCTCAAGTTACCCCTTGGCTATTGTGTTGTTATCTGTCTCCTTGAAACCACGTTGAGCCCCGCATGCCGCCATCACGGCTATGTGCACGCGTTATGACCACCACGGGTCGTTGTCGCTTGGGCAGGCTTACAGGAGGTAAAGATCAGGTGGTGCCTGGAGAGGGGGGAAGCACACCGTCACAGCTGTTCAAGAAAGAATTTAAAGTTATTGCCAGTGACGATTTCATATATACAGATAAGAATCTGGTGCTGCATTTGCAGGGATGCCTTGAATACATGGAGTATCTGTGCTAACCCACACTTGTAGAGGAAATCCAGCATCTCTAAAGCCTGTCACAACTGCTGGGCAGGCGCAGAGCAGCACATGAAGCACGTGTGACAGACCGCAGAGCAGCTCAGGGCGGCACAACAGTACAGCAGTTTGACGTCGCTGCCCGTTTGGTCTGGGAAATCTGGATGCGGCTGCCTTTCAAATCCCAGTGGTTCTTAGTGCATTTACGTCTCACACTTGGCACCCTGACACCGAGGCTGGAAAACTCCCTGGGCTGTCTGTCCGTACAGTGCCCGCTCTGTTCAGGCGCGCACACTTTTCCCTTAGCAAAGCAGGTATTTCCTCCTGGGGCAAAGGCTCCAGGGTCTCCCCCAGCACAGCAAGCACTGCCACGGGTGCATGGCCACGCAGTGGGGGTACACAGCGTGCGTGGGATGCACTGTATCAACTCAAAACCCGGTGCAGGTATCTCAGTCAAGCACAGCTTCATGATATCCCAAGCAGCCAGGGAATTAACGCTGTGGTACAGACAGGCCAGAAGAAAGGGGAGAAAAGGTCTCCTGTAGCGATGCAGATCCACCCCCGGTCACTCAGCCACCTAAGGCAGAGCCCCTTTCCAGGCTCCATGCGGCAGAATAAAGCAGAGAGTGGCCAGGAGGGAAACTCTAAGGGACAGCCCAGAGCCCATCGTCCCAGCTTGGCAGCACACAGAAAACGTTGAGCTCCTCTCCAATTGCAGCCCTGAAGAAGTTGGGTAAAGGGTCAAACACAAAAGTTGCCTCTGAAATCAGATTAATCTATATAAAGATTTTTGACTGGCAGGAAGATTTGTTAGACTGTGATGTGACGTCATGCGCATGTCTAATAAGGGTTTTGATTGACAGGCCAACAATTATTAGATGTGTCTTTAGGGATAATTAAGTCTGTTGAATGGCACTGTATTATTTGAAGAAAAAAGGGGTCACATTTTCAATTTTGTCTTTCTTCTGCCACATGATACGGCATGAGAGATAACATTTCATTTATGATCTGGTAATCTGTTTTCTAAGCTACCTCCATCCACGTACTTTCGTCTCAGTTGGGGTATGGTGGGTTACAGGCCCTGGGCAGTCATCAGAGAGAGCACATGAATGAACATGATACATTAAAAAAAAGAAAAAAGAAAAAACCCCAGAACTTGTACTTTTTAAATAACAACTCTCAGCCACCTGCAATCAGTTGTGTATGAAGGGCAACTCCCAAGGAAGAGAAATGCAGCTGCATCCACTTATTTTGCCCTCGCAAGTAGATTCTCAGCTGATGTAAAACGACAGAGCCTATTGCACTTAGTGGCATAATTTTGCAACAGATGAGGACATGTGCTCGAGACTTTAAATTAGCCTTCAATGGAAAGCTGTGTTTCTGTTAGCTGGTTGGCTAAATAAGGACATGTCTGTAAAACTGCAAATGTTGCAACAAGGCAGCTAAGAAGAAGACAGGAGGAGAGGTTACTCAGAGTACAGGTATTTGGGGGAAAATTAGTGGAAAATGCTCCTGTCATACATTTGCTTTAAATTCTAAGCTGTTCTCTCAGGTCCTGGTTGACTTCATGGGTTACAGAGCAAATTGTCGTAGCATAGCTCTCAAATACTTACCTGTGAAGTCTGCCTTAAACTCCATGTATTGCTCTGAATCTACATTCCCAGCAGTTGCATGAACCCAGAAAAGTACTATGTGGAAACACAGACTAAAGCTATGGCAGGAAAAAAACTGTGTGTAGAACACGTTGTAAAGAGCAGAAAAGCAACCGAACCACCTGGAGCATTAGTTAAGGTTGCGTTTTGGGAGCTGAAAAACAGTAAGAAGTTGAGAATGCTGCAAGAAGATACAGATTCCCCAACTCCAGCTGGGGACATCAGGTGGCAGCAGCAAATAGGTCCCTGTGGCTGAGCAAAGGGGGGCTGGACGAAACTCAGGGTTGAGAGCTCCACCCCATTAAACCATTAATGCCTTGGCTAGGTGAAAGCAAAGCTCTTTTTGCCCTTGCACTGTCTTTAGACTTTAGGAGGTTGAAAAATGCTGACCAGGTGATCTCAAAGTCCTTCAATATTTATAATTTTTACAATTACACAAAATATTTCAGTACTTTCACCTAAAAGTGTTTGAAGTCTAACTGATCAAAGTGTTTGGCACTGCAGCCTGTATGGTACTAAGGATTGCTGGTAAGGAATCACATGCATGTGAAAAATACAGGACTAAGTGGTAGGAGCAGTTGAAAGGATAAATAGTCCATTACACTGGGTATGCTGGCATCTCTTACCTGACTCATATTGACTAGTTGAACTGTGTAATGCTCCACAGTGTTTCTGAAATGGGCCCATTACTGTGATGCCTAACACTACCAGAGACGATCATGTTGAATCATATTCTTTTCCTGGATGAGAAAGACTCAGTCAAGGAGACAGTCACTTCAGCTGAGAAATACTTGTCCTTGAATAGGAAAAATATCTTCAAATATCACTTATCAAAGTGGTGCTTTGTCAAAGATAAAGTTTGTTCTTCATAGTGACCCAGATCTAATGAATTTTGGAACGTGATGTGTAAATACTAAGATTTCTCAATACATCTGAAAATTATATTCTGTATAGTAAAGCGACCTCAGCATTGAAAATAAAGTGACAAATGTTCTACTAACCCAGAGCTGCACAGGAAATCTGGGAGAGGAGGAACAGGAGCTGTTGCTTGGGGCAGGGTCTCTGGGAGAAGGCGGCAGCAGCAGAAGCGGCTGCAGCACCATGTCCTCTGTAAATCCAGCACAGGACCTGACCTGGGCCAAGAGGGGTATGCCTCCAAGCAAAGACCAACTGCAATAACTGTGCCATGTTTTGGAAAGGAGATTGTTCTTCTGCAAAGACACTGGGGCTAATCAGGAAAGCCACTGCAGCCAGCAAAGGCAAACATGACCCACTTTGGTCCATGGACATGGACCAAAGGAGGCATCTACCAAGGTCCCTTGCCTGGGAGCCACACTGACACCTGTGTGTGGCTCTGCTGTTGAGGTCTTCCTGCACTAGCCCTCAAGAGGGGAGGTACCATGTGGGGGATCCACAGAGGATGCAGGCCCAGGCTAAAATTAAACAGCTCGGCAAATGTCCACCAGAGCAATGGCACGTGCCTTCGCCAGTCACCCATCTCTTCTTCTCACTCATCTCTCACCACATCTCTTCTCTCCTTCCTGGGAGAAAACTTTTCTCTGCTCCCACTTCTTGGCCCTGAGTGCTTTGTGTGGATGCTGGGTTGAGTCACAGGCAGAGCTGGTAGTGATAACCGCCCTCAGGGTAATCTTGGTGTCTGAATATAATGTTTGCTTGATTATTTGTAACCCGCTAAACCGCGAGCTTCACAGTCCTTGCTCTTATTCAATGCCATAAATAGTGTTAATGCAACACTTATCATCAAGCCTGCGTGATGCTGATAGGCTTTCAGTTCATAAATCAAATGCGTTTTTCATTTCTCTAAACCACTCAACATGACAAATCACACATCTCTTGTGTCAAACTGCCCAGAGTTAACAAGCTACGCTTACTTCACCTTATGGAAAGTTCAGGTTTATTTAAAGCCAATTTAGACACACACAAAGAAGTAATATAAGTGTCATTACAGAGAGATGTATGGCAAAGCTCGGAAGAGGTTTGCCATGCCCAGCACAGAGATGGGGCAGACAGGTAGCAACAGAAGTCAGTGATGGAGATGTCCACTGATCGTAGAGGGAGGAATCCTGGACTCAGGTTGGATCATGGACTGTTGGGAAACCTGCCTGATGCTGAAACCAACACAAAAGTAAAGGAATGAAGCACAGAATGTGATCTTAGACTTGGCATTTCTGCTGCTGGGAATGCTGTCCTTCAGCTGTCATTGCAACAACATTGATTGGGTTCCTGTAAAAGGAAATCCAATCAAACCATTGACAAGGCCAGTTTAATTACTTTAGTCATGTTGAACTCTACCTTTCCTATTGTATGTCCATAGCCTAGCTGCTTAAACTGTGTTTCCAGTAGTTAGCTGAGGCGGTTTTTAGAATGGGCAGTTACCCATCGATAACTACCATGGCAACAATCAAACGCATTTCTCATACACCACCAAGTCCCCAAATGTAGTTATGATCACAGCCACAGTTATGGTCCCAAGTGATCTGGCCGTCACAGTTTGGGTCCTCCAGACAATGGGGGCTCTGGAGATGTTAATAAGCTCCACATCTATTTTTCTTGGTCTGCTCTATGGGTAACCTCCTGGCTGGGTCCTGGACAGGGCAGTGATCCATTGCAATGGGATGCCATGGTGAGTGTGCGTGCTGGGTATACAGGGTGATTTGGCAGCTGGTATCTTGATAATTAATTTGCCCTTATCAGCAACGATCACACGGTGTAACTTCTTAGTGGAGAGAGGACCTGATGGTTACTGATGGGATGTGTCTGCAAAGTCCCTCAGGACTGACGTGAAGTATTCAGTAATGGTTTGTGAGTACTGAGCATGGATTTAGTTACCCCCGAGTTTTCTGTGCTGACTTATGGGATGAGGGAACCAGACCAGAAGCAGGAGCTCCATACATGTTTGGCTCTAGCTTCTTGATCTCTCAGACAGTTTTTGAAGTGAAGTCTTGTGTGAGTCTGTATCGAGGATATGGTTTCCTAATGACCACCAGGGCTGCGATTTGCCATACAGCCTCCCCTTTCCTTCCTTTTCTGTGGTATTATTTCAGGGCAATAACTGCTTGCTAGCATGCAATTTAGCAAGGACAGGACCAAAAATTTAGCCCTCACTGTAGCATTTGTGGCACTTCAGAGCCACTAGATTTTTTTCGTGCCTTATTCTGGGCTAACTGATCCCACTGTCCAGGAATGACACACTGAAGGATTTGCAACCCGTCGAATGGCATATGTGTATAACAAAATACAAGTGCAATCCCCTACCCTGCAGAGACACAGACATCGGTGTGAGACCTGCAGCCACACGGTAAAAAGCAAGGACTGTCTAGTACTATGTCTCCTAGACACTGTAGGGGAAAGGAAAATCTAGTCCCTGAATTAATATTGAGTTACTGGGGGGATGAGCATACGGGAAATAAATGTAGCTCAGCACAATGTTTAGCAGCTGACATGATAGGAAGTTTAAAGTCCAGCCAGACATCTCACACTCTGCATCACCCGGCACCACATCTCTTCAGCCAGTGCTGAGCAGCTGTGAGAAATCAGCATCCACAGCCGAGGATGGAGTGCCCAAGGCAGAAGAAATCCTCTTCGCCTGAACAGTTGGTGGTGTAGCACTGCGGACTCGCAGCTGCTCCTATCAGTTCAAGAAACCACCAGGCACAGGCAAGCAGAGGGGTACCTGTGGGACGTGCAGCAGCCTGGCTGCTCCCTGTGGCGTGGAGTCGGAGCCTGCATGGAGTTTATGATTAACTCTTGTTTAAGGTCCCAGTGCTAGAGGAAGATTTGATCTGCTCCAGCTTGTTGTGCCAGCAGTCGGGCTGCAGCTGAGGAGGGAGATGCTCTGGAGGGGAAGAAACAGTGGGTTGAAAATACAGCCAGAACCAGAAGATTGCAGTTTTGAACAAGTACCTGATAGGAAGTCCAAGAGCCTCAAAGTTTGTCCCTTTACCTGGGTGCAGGGTGAGATGTGCTGCAGGTGAAATTTCCACATTGAGTGGAGGGAATGGGGGCCACAGCCCACAGTATGTTTGTGGTGAAGCAAGTGCTGAAATAAAATGATCTTTTGCAGGAATTAAAGCATGGCAGGGTGCTGTGTTAGTGAGCTGGGGACTCAAGGGACCCTTTTGGAGAGCAGAAAGGGTTTATACCACCTGGCATCAGGGAGAGATCCCTAAGGAGTGTCTGTAGCTCAAGCACTGCTCACTAAGAAATCTCACTACCAAGAGCATGGCCCAGAATCTTCCTGTACCAACTACCTTACCTTTGAGGAGAAGAAACTGCATTTACCACCTGTATTATAGCATCGAGCATCACTTGATTACCACAGGAGAGGGTAAATGGGGTTTACTTCACCACTTTCTTTATTCAGCTGTATTTTCTCCACCTCTCACCACAGCTGGGTTCTCTTCTCTGCTATAATAGCTGACAAGACACCTACAAGCTCTGAGCGTGAGGCAGAGGATTTCCACCACGGGGCAGGTGGGTCCTCCTAAGCACATAGCTGAACGGCATAGAAAACCCACCCACAAGCACTGCTTTAACAACCTGAGGCCCTGCAAATGCTGGGGTGCCCCAGCAATACCCCCCTGAGCCATAGCAGAGCGGGGTAGGTGATACCCTGCAGGCAGCCCCGCCTCTTACCAACGTGATGGCATCCCATCGCTTCTGCCAGGGAAAGGGGCTGCTCCCAGGGTGAATTACAGTTGCTAGCAGAGTCAAGGTGTCATAGCATGACAGCAGCTGGATTATCCATCCCCTAGCAGAGTCAGACTGGGAATGCATTTTACTGTGTTATATAATCTGATATCAATGAAAAAAAATTGTCCTACAAAGCGTTAACATGACTCAACCCCATGACAGAAAAATGACACCCTCCTCATTTGCCCAAGGGTTTGTATCGCAGTGAAAGTGCTTTTCCCTTCTGAAATGCTGCAGGGATGTTTTGAACCCTGTTTAAACTGCTGATTTTTCTTTGCTTTGTTAGTTGCAATCTCATCTCCTGAAAAGCTCAGTCTCTGCCAGTGGTCTTAAGCAGAAGCAGCGCTGGAGTGGGCAAAGGGAGATCCAGAGGTGAAGGGAACCTGTAACACCCTGTGACGAGGCAGCAGCATTGAGTGAGGAGATGGTGGCTCATCCTCTCTCACCCTCTGACAGCTGGGATGTAGGTCTGGGAGATGCATCCCCTTCTTGTCCCAGGACTGGTCTCCCTTGGGCACCTATCTGCCCAGTCTCCACCTGAGTCAGGTGTGGAGGCGCTGAAGAGCAGAGCCCCTGCCAGCAGCAGCACCAGCTGCACCTCTCTGCCTGTGGCTCCCTGTCCCCATCCCAAATACTTGCCTTCCACAGGCACTAGAGCTGCTCAAAGGGAAGCATATAAGAGTTTGGGGGCTGAGGGCAGCCCTGTATTTGAGGACACAGGGAATTACCCCAGGCACTGGGAGGCTTTGCGATGAGGCTGGACAGGGTGTCATTGTGCTTCATTGACTCCTGCTGAGCCCAGAGCCAAAATGCAAAGCTGAAGACAACACAGAGTAGATGACAGGTTGCCTTAGCACCTCTGTTAAAACCAAGCTCCACATCCACAGCAAGGGGCATCTGAGTTTAGCCTTTGCACTAACGTTATACAGAGTATTTGTAATGCTCCAAGCAAACTCCTGCAGGTGTTGCATAGGAATTGCAAAGTTGCTGTAGGTTCCGTGCGAGTAAGAATTTACAGCAGATGTGGAGGTGTCTCCTATCCTGCCTCCCACCACCATGTTGGTTGGAAAAGGACAGTCCCTACACCTCATCTGCTGGGATGTCCTCCAGCCCCTAGGACTCCCTGCTTGTCCAGGCACCTCCAACAGCAAATGCTATGCTAGCCCAGACCTCAGCTATTCATGGGCAAGAGTTTAAAATACGTTAACATCACTGTTGGTATGTTCTATTCTGAGCAGGTCACCTCAAAGCTGGTTTAATAGACAGTGGTATTGATTTAGCTGCAGTCTCGTTTGTCCTTCGCTCATTTTTGGAGATGAATTTAACCAAATCCTCAGTAACTTGTCAAATTCTCATACAACCAAACACTCTCTCTCCTTTACTGAAGATACTCAAGGGCTCAGCATCTGAGGTCTAGGTTGGGGCCCAACAGGGCAAACTGGGACACCCCAGCCAGAATTGGGACTGGGTTCAGCAAAGTGCCTCGAAGATGGGGTGTGGAGGGGTTGTGCTGTAATTCAAACTTTCTTCATCTCTTCAGATTGTTAAATTGTGATAAGAAAAGTGAATGAGGCTGGGATCCCCTGCAGCCCCTCCTGGTCCCGCAAGATCCCGGTGGTCTCCAGGGCACCTCTCACCACCCCTATTAACCTCCAAGCCATCCTCTAATGTGAGTTGGGACTGAACCCTGCAGTTTTCCAATAAAACTTGTAATTCCCAAAGAACTTCAATGGATTTCAGATTCTGAACTCCCTTGGATAATTCTCTAATAATCCTTGCCTAAAATCACAGTATTTAAACAATTCAGGGCAAGTACATGAAGATGAATTAACTCAATCTTTGTTCGTGCAGTAATTAACTACTCAGTTCTCCAAAGCAGTTTTAACAACTTTGAATGCAACTTGACGTCAAAGTTCAAAAATAATATTTTACATTTCCTTTGTATTTTTTATGCTCTCGAAACCCACACAGGTACAGCAAATTCACAGAAGTGCTGGTCAGATATGAAGCAATATTATAGCTTACATTAAAGTAAACCATAAGAATAATTACAGCATAATGAGGTCAGAGCCATGGGTATATAGACAGAAAAAGATTTATTTATTTATTTGTTGTTCAACTAACAAGTTGAGTGAAACAGCAAGCAAATGTTTCTGTCCACAAGCCCTAACAATGAAATCAGAAGCAGCAAACTTAAAGCTTTTCAAGTCCAGATCATATTGTTTCTAAGTTTTGCTGAACCAAAGTGACAATTTGACAAGGAAGCATAGAACATTAGCAAGAAGCCTGAGATGGGGAAAGGGTGGTTATTGTCTGCAGAGTATTGATGGTTCATCCCAGGTCAAGGGAAAACAATAATATACCCTAAAACTAATATCTTTGCTGAGTTCCTCATTTTTAGTATTCTGCAGAGTTATGAATTTCCATTCCTAGGTTCATCTTTGGAAGGCCTTTCTCAGGTTTCCCTTGAGGATCAGGGCTGCAGCAGTATCAGCTGTTCTGTGGGGAATATGCCTTTGGGAACCCCAAGTTTTCCCAAGTTCTGTATGAAAGCCACGTGTGGTGGGGAGAGCTGTCTGGTTTTTCCTGTGTACTTGCTGCAGGGCCCTTGTGTCCCAGCTGCAGGCACAGGACCTGGAAGCCAGTGGGTCCCCCAGCCCCAGAGTGATGCTGGCCCCAGGCTGCAAGCCTGGCTGGGATGCAGGGGTGCCCACCCAGGCCTGGCGGGTGGGAAGCACCTGGCATGGGGGCTGAGGAGATCTGCATGTCATGGATCAGCAGGAGGGAGGCAGGGACCCCTACAGGTCCGAAATGCCGGGGGACTGGAAAGCAGGAGAAGAGGAAGAGGGAGGGATGCTCCTCATTCCTCTCTTTGGAGTAACTGGAAATAAATGCAGGGTGCAAGTGCCCTGGCTGCATAGGGACAGGCACTCCTCTACAGATCTTTTCAGCTCCGCCAGACAGATAAGTAGAAAAGACATCTGCCAGTGAGGGGAGTTCAACCGGCTTGAAAATTTGTGGCTGTGATTTGGACCCTCGGCATGCCCACGTACTGTGTCACTGCAAGAGGAATTCAGTTACCATGGGTTACCCTATCAGTACGGGGACCAAGTGCCTCCCCTCCCAACAGCTCTATAAAAAGAGTCTCTCCAAGATACCCCAGCGGCTCCTGCCTACCAGCGCAGACCGGGAGAAACTTGGCCGCGAGGAGAGAGGGAGAGCTGCCAGGGGAGGTGTCAGCAATGCCATCCGCTTTCCAGTTTCAGTGCCACTTCGTTCTTATCTTCCTGGCAGCCTCCAAGGGAGAAACCAGATACCTAGAGGTGAGCAATGGGGCTGAGGACTAGAGCACCTCACTGTGCTTTTAGCTGCTGTCTTCTAACTTGTACTCCCAGCTTTTGAGCATCATGCTTTTTCCTCTCTCCCCGCCTTTTCCTGCTCCTCCTGCATTAAACCTACACCTGGGTAACATTAATGCAACAGTCCCATCCCGTGTCCGCCCCCCAAAATTTGTTCACCCTCCTTTTTCTCAAACTTGCATTTTTGCTGAGGATTTAAGAGATTCACTGTGCACTGAGCTGCTGGGCTCACCTCTTAGGTGCCAGGTTTGTTCCTCAGCAGGTTGGCAGCTTTCTGACTGAGCTCTTCTACAGTTGTACCGTTTCTGGAGGAGGGATTTAATCTGCGGGTGCCTGTTCTTGAGAGGTGCAGGGAGGTGGCTGCATTTCACTTTGCCCCAGCCTCTTCTTGCCTTCTTTCCTTCACTATAGGTGAGGGATGCTGGTGAAGATGAACCCTTCCTGCTTCTCAGCGAAGACCTGAAGCGAGAGCTGTCTGCAGGGCAGATCTACCGGCGGTCACTCCGTGAGTTTCTTCGGTGCTCTGGTGGCGATCATCGGTGGGTGGGAGAGTCCTGGGGGGAGCTCGGGGCTCAGGAAGGGGAAAGGGGCTATTGGGGAGTGACAGGGCGGCAGGCACTTTTTGCAAGGGAGGGGAGAAGAAGGACAAAGTGTTAAAATCTCAGAAAAACTGTGCTTGAGGCAGAGGGATCAAAACAGGGCTCTGAAAAGTGGTTGGGGCTCAGACTTGAGAGTCCCAAATAATGCTTGTGTCCCTGGGGAGAGTCACATCTCCAGGGGATGGGGCAGGTGGAAAAGCTGTGATTAGAGAGAAATCTGAAGGAATGGGGTGTTTGTGCACTTGTGTACACACACACACACGCAGAGTTTTCTGCTCAGAGATCCTTTGACATGCGTCCCCCCCCTGTACCCCCCTCATCGTATGCTTGTGCTCACACCTGCGAGTTACTATTCATCTTCCAATGCTCAGCAGGCTCCTGATTGCTTCAGCTGTGTCCCCCTCTCCTCACTGCCAGCTGGGTCTCAGCGTGGGGGTCTCTCCTCACTCCCCCCTTTCCTGCTGCGTGGGAGCTGGCGCCGGGTCTCCCTCCCCAGCAGGCTGAGGCAGCAGCCCCGTGTCTCTGTTTCTGCAGGGTGCATCGACATGCTGAGTATAGAGGGGCAGTTCACCTTCACCGCAGACCAACCGCAGCTGCACTGCGCGACTTTCTTCATCGGGGAGCCCGAGGAGCTCATCACAATAGACTACGACTTTGTAAACATTGACTGCCAAGGGGGTGATTTCCTGAAGGTAAGAAGCTGGCGAGTCCTGCTGTGCTTCCCCTTCCCTGCTCTTGTCTGACGTGTGAGACATTTGCTACGTGTGGAAGGGGCAGGCGAATGCTTGTGCGCACAAGCGTGTGTGTGTCTGTGTGTGCAGAACGGGCTTTCACAAAACAGCTGCCCCTGGGATGGCTGTTACTCCTCCCTGAGGCACTTTGGGTACATCCCCCCCATCACCACCCCTCTTAAAGCAAAGTTGGATGGAGGCTGAGGATCCCTCTCCAAAATGCAGCACGGGCTCTTCTGAACTTTTTTAGGAGCTCCTCTACTGAGCATCCATACCTGGGGGACAGACTGAAAAGTTTGTTCAGTATGAGCCGAGCCCCTCAGCCCCATTAGGAGGGCTTTCTCATTGCACCATGAATCACACAAGCCCTGCAGATAATGACACAGCTCTCTGAATGGCTGTTAGTGCTCCAGGACCTCCACTCGCAGGTCACTTAGCATCACTTTATTAATGAGTGGATTGTTGCAGGCTTTCTTTCAAACGGTCCCGCTAGAGATTTTCAGGACATTGGCTCTGAACAGAAAGAGGTTCATGACTCAGAGCCGTTTATATTCCAGCATCAAAAAACTTTACCAGCGCATTTTGCTGGCAGGCAGAAGCATTGACCAAGATCTGAACTTGGTTCAGGAGAGAAGGGGAGGCTCGATGGCCCCTTGCGCTCTGCCCCGTGTGCTGTGGTGGCCATGCACAGCACAGACCTCATCCCGCCCAGGGGCGAGCTGAGCTCCGGGAGGAGGGGGAGGAAAGCTGCCCCTCAGCCCTTTCCTTGTCTTGCTGTCTTGGAGAGACGCTGTACCCCTGCTCACTTTACCCTGGGGAATCCTGTCCCCCCATCCCGTACCCCTGCCTTGGATCTCTCCCCACGTTGCTACGGGGAAGCTGATTTCAGCATCTGTGGGTCCAACAATTTGGTACCTAGACTTACAGTCACTTATGGAGGCTAAAAAAATGCCAGGAGATCTTTGAGGCATTTTTCCTTCCTTTGATCATGGGGTCCCCAGTTCTGCATTATACTATTGTATTTATACAGGCAGCTTTTCCCCTATGTAATTTGAACAACCACATCTCATAACTTCAGAAAATTTACAGTTCTGGCAAATCCAGAGATGGATCCTGCAGCTTTTCCATGAGGAATTCCCACACATACTCACATTAGGATTACTCACTGAAGTGATAGCAGAATCCGGTCCTTGGATTTTCAAAGTACTGACTGGAGCACAGAAGGAATTACCAGGTGAGAGCGTCTAGGAGGGAACTGAAACAGCAAGGCAGGCAACTGAGCTGCTATGCTACAGTTAATACAGATTTCTAGTTCTGACACATTTCCCTGAAGATGGTGAGGGCAAATTGTTGCTATTTTTGTTGTGAAGGAGAGATTTGTAGAGGTTGCAGCTTAAGGTCCAGACAAGTAGGCGGCATTTGTTCTGCTTTCTAGTGGTTAGTATGAGCCGGAAGAACAGATGCAGGAGAGAGCAATACCTCTGTCAGTAACTCCTCCGTGAAGCTTTATCGTATTCCAATACCTCTGGAAGGCCTCCAGGCCCATTAATGACAAGCTGCAAAACACGCATGGTGGAAAATTACAGGTTAGATCAATGGACTTAATGCCCAGAGTTTGAGAGGGTGACTTATGTTTCATGGGGCTTCCAAATCAAGCTGGTCAAAAAGTTCTCCTTGTAACAATGAGATTGCAATAGTAAGAAATAAAAAAATCAATGCAAATGTGATGATGCTGGAGCAAAAAGAGCTGCTTCCCCCAAAAAAAGGTCACCAAAATTGTCACCTGAAGGAAGTAAAGACTACATTAAGATTTGCATGTGTCCCTTTCCTAAATGCAGATTGAATCTTGAATAATTAGTTAAATGCTAGGAAATTGATAAGTACAAAGAATTTTTGGGTTTAATTGGTGGCTTTGTACAGGCCATCTGGTGTCAAAATAAAACAGTGTCTGTAATACTTCATGTTTCTCTTCTCTGCTAACAAAGCAATATGCAAAAGCCTTGTTTTCAATTACTGAACCCGTGTAGGTTTTTGATGGCTGGATACTCAAAGGAGAGAAATTTCCCAGTTCCTTGGACCATCCCCTCCCCACTTCCCAAAGATACGTAGACTTTTGTGACAGTGGCAATATTCAGAGGAGCATCAGGTCATCGCAGAACGTGGCAATGATCTTCTTCCGGATTCACCAGCCAGGCAACGGATTTACTGTCACAGTCAAGAAAAACGCCAACCTCTTCCGTAAGTCTGTGCTTTATACCATCAAATGGGCTTGTGTTTGGGGCAGGAAGCAAAATAAATGTGTTGGTTTGCACTGAATTCTCTCGCTGGCGTTATCTGCACAGACACAGGTCCAGTAATGCCAGCGGAGCCACACACACCTGCACGCTGGAGGATTTGACTCCGGCTCAGTGTGTGTCTCCAGAAAAAGTAAGTGAAGTGTAAGAGGTAACTCAGGCATGACTTCAGTATACAGGACCAGAAGGCTCTTTCTTTCAGAGAAGATCTCTTCCAAGCTAATATTGTCATGTTCCAACGCATTTGGCTAGAAAAAATAGTATTAATTTAGAGAGTTTAATCTCAGCAATTTCTACATCTGGGTGAACAATGAGGAAAAAATATTTGAAAAAGTTCAACAGCAAAAACAGTGTATTGAATAGTTATGTGATAGTTATGAGTGATATATGATCCCAAGGATCTATTTGCAAGTTATTTCCGTAAGCAGCTGCAGGCCTCCAGGTCTGCGTGGAGGATCCCTTGGGTTGCACACGCAGATGATAAGCTACTCCCTCAACTGAACTGTTAAGTTTTAACTTTAAGATAAAATCAGCATGTACCGACTCTAGTTTCAATGCGATGATTTACAGGGTAAAGAACTCCAGTTAAGAGGAGCAGAACAGGACTTAGGCTTTTGCTGGCAATATCAGGTGATAACCAGTGAAAGCTAAACAAAAGCCCTGCATCCATATTTAGTCTCCTTCAAACTGACAAACAGTACAAGCCCCCGACAACATGAGCCCCTGATGTATGGATTTGGGGTGTGAGCTCTGCCATTGACCACTTCACCCTCAAGTTCTGCCAGACCTCATGCTACACAGTAAGCAACGGGCAGGGAATTTTTAGGGAACAAATGTTATGCAAGAATCCCATATGCATGTTTTTCAGCATTCGGTTTTAACACTCAATAATTAAATCTTCTGTTCTTTGTTAGGACTGAAAGTACATAATTTTGCTACATGCAGTGATGACTGTACAAGTAACTCTTGTACCTTCTCCTGTCCCCCAGCTTGCAATGTCATCTCTCAGACTCCCTCGGGACGGTTTACCATGGTCATTCCTCATCAGCACAGAAACTGCAGCTTCTCCATAATCTACCCCGTGGTGATAAAAATATCTGATCTTATCCTGGGACATTTAAATGGCCTCTTTTTAAAGGTGGGTTGTTTGTTTCCTAAGAAATGACTACCGTGTGCAGTTTTCCTGGGCACGGGAGAGGGAAGGGGGTTAAGCGGGCATAGCCTGTGGGTGACACTGGCTGCTAAGGTGTGTGTGCTCCAGACCATGTGCGCGCATGCTGAGGGCTCTGGTTTCCCCCTGCAGATGAAAGCAGGGTCTGTCTCTGTCGCTATTGTCTCTCTAATGTTACAGAGGCAATCAAATTATGCAAAGTACCATTAATGCATGTAAATACTGCTTGCCATAACAAAGGGTAAGAATTTAATTAGGAATAAAGGAGTGGTCTCCCAGAGAACTGTCTGTCTGTATTTAAACTAATGAAAGCAGCAACCACTCAAAACAGAGAAAGGAGACACAGGTTAGATAGCGAGGTACTAGCATGGAGAAAATACAAACATGCTCACAACTGATTCCCTGCTCAGCATGCTGAGCATCCTCTGCTCCATCTGCTCTGATGCCCAGCACGGGGCTGGGGTTTGGCCACAGCATTTGGTGCTTGGTGACAACCAGACAGGAGAGGACAAGAGCTGTTGGTGGCACCTCGTGCCTGAGAGGTGTAAGAAGGTGCAAATCCCAAAATATCCACAAAGATAGGAGCAAGAAAGTTTGTTTTCTGCTGCCAGTGAGACTGGCAGCCTAGATCCTTCACAGGGATTGCCAGTGTCTGAGCAAAGCAGGCTTTGAGACATGGGTAAGTGAGTTGACTTATTCAGCAGTGGGTAGAAAAGGGACAACAGCAAGAGGACGAGAAAGAAATCAGGCACTTAGCAGCATACGGGTGATAGCCAAAAGGTGCACAAGGTTTCCATGCAAGATGTTTTTGGCAAACAGTCAAATATACACTAAGCCATTGTCATCATGCAAAACTACTGTTTTGGTTAATTCCTACTTTAATTAAACTTTGCCAGAATAGCACATTTTAGCAACACTTATTGCTTGGGAATAAGTGTAGTATAGTGGAACTTACATTCTTGCCTGCCAACTTAGTCTGGGCACACGTGCAGCCCATGCCTGTACTGATTTGATTACACACCTCAGCTTCCAGAATCAGATTACTTATCTGCACTAAAAGCAGTTGAATCAACATCTTAACTACTTGTCAGTAATTTTCAGAGCCTACATAGGTCTTTCTTTGGAATTCCTCAAGGAAATTAACTGACTAATGTCAAATTGAAGTAGTGTTGCGCAGGATGAGAACAGCCTGATTTCACACAGGTTTGAGCACAGAGGACTGTTGGCTGCAATCATGTCTAGAGAACTGCTACCTTAATAAATAATACAAATAAGAAAATTGATAAATAGCTTTTAATGTCTGCCTTTTTAGAAACCATCAGCAGGCTGTGCAGGAGTGGGAGATTTTGTAGAGCTGCTAGGAGGAGCTGGCTTGGACCCATCCAAGATGTTTCCACTGGCTGATCTCTGTCACTCCTTTCATGGTTCTGGTAAGAACTCCTTCTTCCACTTACCTACACATGATAAAATAATTAACCAGAGGGATTCGTGCAGAAACCCCCCAAACCTGGATTTCCTGTTTGGCTGGTGAACTTCACATGTAGTAGAACACGAAAGCTAGAGCTTTTCAAGCCTGCAGCTGGGCTGTGTGATACAGCACATCCACAACCACATTCACTTGTCCTTGCAGTAATCGTTATAACAAGGTTAAATTATATATATATTTTTAAATGCTTGTCCCATGACACATATTGGAGTGTCAATGGATAAATGAGTCTGGAAATTCATAACACATGGAGACAGAGTGGTTACATTTTCAGTTAAGGTGTTTTTTCTCACTTACTCAGTGTTTCCAAAGCCTCCTTTTCTGCTACGGGAGTAACACATACTCCAAAAGCCTCAGAGCTCCCAGTCTCTGCTTTGAAGCCTGGGGGAGCTCTGAACCTGTTTCACTATCATGCCAGGTTGGTGACCTCCTTCTCCCCCAAAAATAAGAATTCCCAGTTTCCCTAATATTCAATACAGCAGAGTATGAAGTGTTGCAGTGATGTGACAGACTGGTCCGTGGTGGCACATGCGCTGTACCTTGGGAGTATGAACAGGTACACCAGAGAAGTGGCGTTCCAGCAGGGTTGGAGAGCACATGCCTGGCACTTCACCACTGTGGTCTCCCTTGCCTTTCATCACATCACAACTGAATGGCCCAGGCACTGTTTAAAGCTTTAACTGGCAAGCACTGGTGCTGAGTGAATACTGAGCACTGTGATGAGCTTAAAACGTGCTTTCCTGGTGGTGTGAAGGAATGGAAATCCCCCACTCTCCCAATGATCACCAGATTTCTCCTCCAGTGAGAAAGGTGCTCTGGGTTCCCCAGATGAAATAGGCTTTGCCAAATCCCCGCTTAAATGGCTCATCTAAAGCAGAGGTTAGTGATATGCTTGATTTCCCCCAGAGTGAGTCCATATGCTGGGCACTGCCATTTGAGTTTGTCTTGGTAGGACTCTCACATGCCTTTGTTTCTGTGAAAAACCTCCTTACGCACAAACCCACTCATCCCTCTGACAGGAAACATTTCAATATTGTTAATTTTGGATATCTCCAGGATGGGGTGCCATTACCCTTACCCATCATGGCTCATGGTCTCTAACAGTAGCATACCTTCCCGAATGAAAACATGTACAGACCTCTGCGTCGTGTGTATCTATACATATGTGAGACTGCGGGTGGGTGGGAAGTGAGTGGCATTTGCATGAGTAAAGGTTGCAACACTTGATTAAATACCCAAGCCACTGTAAAGTAAAACTAACAAATACAAAAGAAGGTATTTAGTCAGCAACACCACCACCGGCTGGTCATTACTACACACAAACTTGCTTTGTTTCCAAAATTGGATGTCTTGGTGCTTTATAATTTTCAACACTATATATCTCTTTTCCCCCACTCTCATATAAGTGTATCTTTGTATCTCCTCTATATCTCTATATAAGTGTATCTGTCTATCTCCTCTATATATCTTTTCCCTAACTAGCCCAAATGAAGATTGGCTGTGACAATACTGTGCTGCGAATGGTCTCCAGTGGTAAACACATCAACCGTGTGACATTTGAGTATCATCAACTCGATCTGCAGGAAACGGAAAACAGAAAGGAGAACAGCATTGAGGAATTCTGCTTTCCTAGTATCTGAGAGACCAGGCCACAAATTTTCTCATAGCTAATGAAAATAAGGTTCTGGTAAATTAAAAAAAATATTTTTCCTTTAACCAGCTGGTATTATCAAGCCTTTCTATGGTACAAGCATATTTCTTTTTTCATATAAATCAGTCATTCCCATGAGCAAGCAGGAAAAAGCAACCCATATATTAATCTTTGTTATTATCATATTTTTTTTCTGCAGTATTTAAGCTCATTTACCACATCCAAAATCAATAGCAAGAACAGAAGGCTATGTTTCCCATATAAATACTATTATTAGGAAAATAGACACAAACACTGTGTATCCAGTCTGAGGACATACGAAACCCACAATACGTATGAACTTCACGCAGCAACTTTATGCTTTTGTATCAGGTATAAACAAAAAAATTAGATGGTGGAATACACTTCCAGTTTTGTAAGAGGAAACCCAATATTAGTGTGTGTGAAAACTACTAGTTTGTTTATGACTATAAATGTACTATTTATTTCTAATGACATGTTTTTAATAAAAATTTATAGCATGGAAACTTCCTTACACAAATCCAAACATGAATAAATACATTCAAAGAGTTGGCAAAACGTTATTATGTTGTATTTTTCTGAAGAGCTCTTTTAACATTCTGGTTAAACTTCCTAAGTCTTGTGCAGTTTTCTGGAAATGATAATTTTGAACATATGTTGCTGTAAAACTGTGGACTATTAAAGTAACATTATGGGCAGAAATTTGGTTTGCCAGTGTTGCATACACCTTCATGTAGAGTACGTTCCAGCTGTATACTTACTGGCATCCTCCCTGTTTAAGGTTTTTGGTCATGTGTCCTGCTGGCCCGTGGGGGCAGGGATATACAAATGTAGATTAATTTTTTCCAGACATTTGGTAAACTGGAAGAGGAGTGTAAGCCTGGAAGGCTCTAGGAAGCACAGACGGGCAAAGGACCAGAGTTGTGTCCTAGCTCTGAGGGAGGCACATGGACTGATTTGTATGTTTTCTGGGAGTGCTACCTGGCCATAATGAGAGCAAACTCTCCGATGTTTGATTAACAGTCAACACTGATTAATCCAGCTGCACGCCTGAGATCTTCAGCACTGATTTCTGGCTCTTAATCTCATAGTCAGTCACCAAAAATCAAGTGTCTTGAATATTCAGCAGCTCTGAAGTTAACACCCCACACACACACCTGAAGCAGGTGAAAATTACAGGATGCCTCAGAATCTCCCTCTGCAGGGTTTTGGGAGCCCAGTTTTGGTGACTGACTCATGAACAGAGGGATGTGCTTGGCAGCCTGGTCAGACTCAGGCAAGCGTGTCCACCCTGCAGGGCTGTGTTTATGGAAAAGGTGGGGATTGTGGGAATATTTTGCTTTGTTCCAAAAAAAAAAGTCAGAAAAAACCACTGCCGGCTACCCCGAGGCATGGAGCAGCCTTGGTTCAGGGCTCCGAGTGGGGGTCCTTGGCCACCACGTTCCTGCTCCAGCCCCCTGTAACCCACCATGCGCTTCAAGGGCCTCCAGTGCAGTGCTGGCAGTTCTGGCACGGCCACCCAAAAACAGAGACATCAAATCAGGGTAAAAAAGTCAGGGCTTAATGAAACAGCTTTTTTCCTGAGGAAACTTACAGTGACAGAGGATCTCTGTCCCTCAATATCCCCATCAGCTCATCCTTTCTCTGTGCCTGCCACTGTCAGGGTGGCCCAAACAGTGTCCAGCCCCACCAGCCTTTCCTGGACACCATTCAGTGAACCAGGGCAGGTTTCTGGGCTGGGCAGTTTGGGAACAAGCTCAGGGGCTTCCATATCAGACCATACCTATCTACATGCCTACCTTCACAGGGGGGAAAGGGAGAGGTCTTTAAATTGCTGTTCCTTGGTCACTAAGAAACATGGGACAAGTTGAAACATCAACAGATTTCAGGTCCAACAGCTCAGGACTAGATCACCAGCAAAGATGAACTCACAATCTCTGGCTTAGTGCAGTTTCACAGTGGGATTTCCCACCTCTCAGCTTTATGTGGTACTTTTTTTTCAATCCTAACATGATTTAAATACCTCCAAAACACCAAGGCCCTATAGAAAAGATGTTCAGAGATTTGAGATTCCTCTTTCCATAGTATACAGAAGTGGGCTCTGTTACTAAGAAAACTTACTGTTATAGACAGAGGAGAATGAAAAACAACACTCTGCATAGGACAGCACCATCTATTGCTATTGCTCCATGTGTAATACTCAAGTACATGGTGGTTTTCCCAGAACCAGTTGTCACTTCACCTACTCCTTTTAATCAGCATAAATTCAGGCAGCACCGTCAAACACATCACTCCACTCTGTTGGCTGCCTTGGAAAAACCCAGGCCCCAGCCAGCTAGCCATTCTTTGGTCTGTGCTTTAAGCAATACCTCATGTAGAAAATCAAAAGTCATTTCAATCTGTGTACCTGTATTTACAGAGGCCCTCATCATTTCAGGAGCTGCAGAACTTCAGTCACAAGAATTCAGCTCATACATGTCAAATGTCACAATTCCTCCAGGGTATAGTTCTGGAGAAATAAGGAAATAAGTATCCTTATGAATGAAAAGAAAGGAAACCAAGGCAATAAAAGCACTGCAAGGAAAAAAAAAAAAAGAGGCAACTGAAAGTTTATAAAAGGACAAAAAAAAGAAAGCAGGAAAAGAAATACATGAATAACATTAATATCTGTTGAAAGAAGCAAGAAAATAACCTATCAATCAATAAGGTTATAGCCTGGAGGCTTACAAGAGCTGGAAAGCCACCTCTAAGAATGAAAAATAATCAAGCTCCTAACAATAAAAATGTAACAAAAGTCTTTCAAGAGGCACTGTATGCAATGTTGGCTTTCAGAAGAAATTGTACGTCCAGGATTTAGACATCCTGACATCTATCATTGTAGGCAAAATCACCAAAACTCGCAATTAACGTTAAAACCCACAAAATTGTCAGGAGAAGATGTGAGTGATAGGCTTAGTGCAGACTCTGATGTCCAAGAATGAAGCACTTTTATTTATCTTTTTCATTTGCATCACCACTGACTTTCCCCTAGAGAAGTGGTGTAAAAGGTGGCATGATACACAACAGCGCTAAACAGTATAGGAAAACCATGCTAGATTTAGAAAGAAAATGACTGAACTGGAACTGATGGGTCAGCCAACACTCAAGCAACAACTGAAAAACTCTTCAGCACCACAAAAACTACAAAGGAATCTAGGGTGAAAAATTGTTTGCAGGGAAAAATCAGCAATTCTTACTGGAATCTCAGCCTTGGAGGCCAGAGGGATACAGGACATAAATCAACTCCTGTATTTCTGTACTCACATGAAATTCAGGGTAGCTGTTCAGAAAAAATAATGTAGAGAGTTGTTCAGAGGGAGGCTGAATTTCCCACCTTAATTAAGATTTAACGATTAAAAGTCTTCTACTTAAAGACCATGCAATAAATCTTCAGCTTAAATGTTATTTCCATCATTACCAGGTATAAATGAAATAAATTAATAACAATTGCGCAGACTTATGGGAGAGCGTTAAGTCTTTGTTGTTGAAATTACCCAGAAGAGAAAATGGAAATACTCTGGAGGTAGTGGAAAAAAACCTAGAGCACTTGTCCCCATAGAAGTGCCCCATGGCATTTGAAACAATCAGTCAGCTGAAATAACATTTGTCAAGAGTTTTTTGGCAACAGAAGGGGGAACATTGTTGTGGGACCTACCAATATAGAGCATGTGCTAAGAGCCATGTAAAATAGGTCTTGATACAGGAATAGATACAGATTTGTTCAAGCTCTTTGGGATTTTTAAGAGCAAAAAACTGTTTAGGAATTAAGGATTACATTCAATAAATAAAGGCACAGTAGAAATGTTTTATTAAAGTTAGAATTGCTGCCTTTGGAGGAAAAAACTCAGCAGAACATATGTAACTTAGAAAGGCTGACGCTAGTGAGATGTTACAATGATTTCTTGCTTTGTGAGGTGGCCGTTTGTTCCCAAAATTAGATTCTTCGTTCTTAAAGCAGTGACAAAAAATCACAGACTTCTTGGCAGTAATGTGCAATTCCCTATAATAATATGCAATAACTTTTTAAGTTAGTGTTTTTCTGCTAAACTAATGTTGATTTTTATCTTTCATGACTGACAATGAAAATAAGCACTCAGACAAAGATAAGTGTGGTTTTTCTGAATGGCAGTCTAAACAGTTTTTAAAACTTCTTCTAAATATCTGCTCAGCTAACATTGATTCTACAAAATCATGCCCTGCTTTCTCTGTGGCGGAGTTTTGATCAATAGTTAGAAAGGAGTCTCCTGGAGGCTGAATAGTAAGGAAAGTAGATTTGCAGAACACATTAGGTGCTTGATCATATAACCTGCTTCCCACTGAATATCTACGCCTGCAAATTTAAGACATTTCCAGGGCCATCACACTGCACGGGCTTCACATGGTAAGTGGATTTTATGTTACCTACAGGGACCACATTATTTTGTGCACATAGGATGTAAAAGTCTCCGAACTCCATTATCCTGCACTGGAATATATGCAGCACTAATTATGTAACAGTGACCAAATTAATTTTTAAGAGGTTAAAGAAATTTCACTTGCCTTCATGAAACGCACACTTCTTAGGACCTCAAGTACTTAGTCAGTTCTAAACACAAGCTAAATTATACTTGAAGGAAGTGATTCATTATAGTCATTTTTATTCAGAGCCTCATTACTTCTGGTATCTGAGTAACTTTCTTGTTGATAAATTGACACAGTTTTCACTTTTTTTCCTCACTTTGCTTCTTATCTTTAAAGATCAGCAACAACTAATCATAGCAACTATGGATTTTGTACGCACATCATTTCCTATTAAAGGAAATGCAGTGTATTACACGTGAGTCACTACAAAATGAAAAGTTTTCATTATCTGTTCTTTTGAATAAAATTGATATTCATGGTACCGTGCTGCTGAAAATTACCATCAAACCATCAATTACAGTGTTGACTAATAGTTTTTTTATAACTTTGCCCCTCAACAGGAAAGCAAGCAGTTTTATAACCAAAATTTGCCTTTCATCTATGCACTGGTACTCAATGCCCCTCATCGGGACTCACACAGCATTTTGAAGGATCTAGCATGTCCTTCAGGTCAAGCACATAATGCCCATTTCGTGCAGGACACATTGCTCATGGATGTCCCACCACACACAGGCCCATCCTGGGGCTGGCAGTTGGAGGTTTCCCAAAGCAGCATGGTGCTCAGCAGCACCACCTCCTGCCAGGAGCTGAGACATCCAGAGCTGTAGAAGAAACATCTTCTGGCCTTCAAGCTCACAGGCACCAGCACAGCCCCTCAGCTCTCCTCCTTCCCTGCTGTCGCATCCCTGGCTCTGCCTTGCCCAGGCTCCTGGAGCTCCATGGCAGGAGACTACAGTGTTACAGCCTCCTGCTCCCCAGGGCTCCTGGTGATTCTGAGCAGACTGTTGTCAAGCGAGGGCAATCTCAGCTCCTCTCCCACGGGAGATGTCCAGGCTGAGCCTCCCCCTACCCTAGGACACTTCCCACTGCTGGTGGTGAGGACGTGCTTGGGGAGAGGTCTCCTTTGTGCATGAGAGCAGCAGAAGCTGCCCTGTCATCCAATATGGCCATCAGGGCTCGTTGGCCACTGTACTTGCCTCGGACACACGCAGCTACAGGCAGGCAATTGGCATATATTTAAGTAAAACATTATGTAAAGCTCAGTTATTAAAACAATCTGAGGCAATAGTAGAGGATATGATTGAGTATTTATCACACAACAAAAATAAAAATTACAGAATCATCACAATGGCAGGTGATAAATGAGCATAATAATTTGTCTGAAGAACAATTATTCTGTCTTTGGAAATCTCATCTTTAATTAGCTGACAGATATTGGCAAATACCTCCAGCACAGTACAGCTGGCTGAACTCAGACACAAAAGCTGGGTGATGATGACTTCTTCTGACATCTTGTTCAGATGTCTTCTTGTTGACATCTTGTTCAGATGTCAGCGCTTTGATTAGGCTGATGGGGGAACTTGCTGAGAGTCTCAACTGATCCTACCTTGCTGCCCTGAGTCCCAAACCACTTCTGGTGGTGAGAAGTCGCACAAGGTGTGTGGCCCAACAGGAGCTGGAGACAGGCAGCTCCACAACCTGCAGCTGCCACCAACTGCAAGTGAAACCAGGCACCTTCTGAGGTCAGAAATATCTGGACATGGATTGTGCAGATCCCAAAAAAGCCCTTCAGTATGGAGCTGGGTGTGTGGGTAAACAATTAAAACCTAACTTTCTGGGAAGGTTTCACAAGCTTGTGAATTAGGAAGTCTATATTTACAAGGGAAAGATACTCTTCCAATGAGTTTTGTGGGCCCAAGGACTATAACCAGCATACAACACAACAAGCAGGTTCAAAGCACTTTGTTGTAGCTTCTGTGAGGGTACGCAACAAAATGAGGAACATCCTAAGTAGCTCTTGATTCCAATCCCCCTCAAATTTAGGCGCCGTAGTAAACTGAGCTTTAAGATGGGCAACTCTTGGAGGAGGTCTGAACACAGCCCCAGTTCTCTGGTTTCTTGGTTTGGAAATGTGGCTCTTTTGCAAGGCAAAGGAGATTAATAACGTGCTCTGCATAATTTAATTAGAGTTACAGTAAATTCTCCTTCAGTCCCACCAGATACAACAATTAATTGGAAGTCAAAATGAAGTGTCCCAAATGAAGAGATAACCAAATGGGGTCTCTGACTGTTCAGTTAGTCAAGCTCCAGCCTCACCTTTGGGAATGTGTAGGTAGTTTCTTATCATACAAAAGATGCTGTATCTTCATGCTGCTGCAAGCTCCTGGGTTGAGCTGAAGCTTTGAGAAGAAGCAACATTACTGGCATTACTGGTGAAAAAAAGACTCCTCCTAAAGTGCAGTGAGTACCTTTAAGTAGAGGAGATGATGAAAACTAGGAAAGACCAGCTTGGAGGCAGGAAGAGCTGGATCCTCAAAATAAGAGGCAGAGAAGAAGTAAATCTGGGAAGCTTTACAGAACCATCCCCGCATAATAGAATCCATTCTTAATGCAGCTGATGCACACATTTATCATCTCATTACATCAAAACATGTAGCTATCTTTGGAAGGAGATTGGTTTTGGCTGATCCTTTTGTCACTACAGCAGTATCAGCTCTACCTGTCCAAATACAGTATTTTTAAAGTTAGTAATAGATACTTCACAAAACATGGAAATTGCTGTGTGTTTACTATGATAATTTGGTTGGTTTGAACACAGATAATGGGGATTACAAAAATAAGAAATCTGCTCATTCTCAGCCCGTCTAAGCTGTCAATCTCTATGGTCAGTGGATGGTACGATTTTCTAGGGAGCTGGGAATGCAGTGGAAATACTGTTTAGATGATCCAATCTAAAATGAAGAATGGGCTACACTGCATCCTGAGGGATTTGCCCCAGTGATTTTGGCTTGTTCTTATTTCAAACCAGCTTAATTCAGGAATGTGATCCATCAGAATTTTTTCCCAGCTGTTGGCTCTTTTGGACAGTTGTTCTTACTGTCTTAGCAGGGAAAAGTGGAGCAGGAGGGAAAAGTTCTGGCAAGTGTGTATTTGCATACTTCACAGACGACACATCAAAGTCAAGTAGACTTTGGAGCCTGCGTTGCATCAAATGCAAAAGGAAAATCAATTGGAAAAGGCCAGGCTGGTTCATTATAACCCAGGGGTGAGATTATATTACTACACAGATGCAGGAGATCCCATCATTGAAAAGCCAGCAGTTCTCCCACCGACTTTAAAACGACTATCACAAAAACTGGAGCACTGCTTAACTCTCGATAATAAGATCACACAAATAGATCATACATATGCTCATGTTTTTTGTACAGTTGATTAATTACTATGTGTAATTAGTTATTGATTACTGGTGGATTAACTAATTCCTACAGAACTTACTATTGCTATTAATTACTGCTATTTTCATATTGGGATATAGTTTCTTTGATGTTTTCTAGTTCACAGAAGTGTAGTATGGTATGCAGTATGCTTGCAAAACTCAAAACTGGAGTAAAACTAAAGGCAGGGTAACTTCACCAAAAAAATGAAAGCTGACACCACAGTTAAACTGGCATGTGTTTGCCATACAAGCAAGAGAGGAGCAGCCTGATGTAGCGGGCACAGCGCATGCTGTGTGCAGATTACATCCTGTTTTCAAACTCCAGCAGAACATCAGCAAGGGAGACTGGTGGAAAGTTTCCTGGTGGAGCGGGGAAAGAGGGAATCACAGCCACGGAGAAATCCTGGTTCTTCATTTAAGAGAAACGAGAGCCTTTACCTTACGCGAGATGGGGTCAGGTGCAAATGCCAGCCCCTTGCTGGGAGCCTTGCAGGGGTGCCTGGCCCCATGGACAGCAGCTGTGTGCTCACTGTGGTCCCCAGCCTCACATAATTGTTCTGGTTGGAGAGGACCTGGGCAGATCATCTGGGCGCTTGCTTCATAGTTGCACCAAGTTGTTCAAGGCCTTGGCCAGTGGAGGTTGGAGTACCCCATGGACAGAGAGGCCACCACCTGGCTGCTCAGCATTATCCAGTCCCTCCAGTGGTTTCCTAGGTCTAAAACACTGTTTCCATCACAAGGGCACTGGGGGACCAGTGGATAAGGTAGGCATCCGGGCCAACACCATGGATCCCACCAGACAGCTGCCATCCCGGCATCAGCCTAGCCTCACAGAGTCTCAAAGCAGCTGGGCAGCAGTGGTGTCCGTGGGGAGTGGCAACTTGCCCAACTTCAACACAAAGGGAGAGGCAGTCTGCCAGAGTGGTTAGAGAGGGTTCTGGTGCAAACATAGTGACCATTTTAGTGGGACCTCAACATTGGCATCCTGATGCAAGACGGGAACTGGATGGAGACAGTGATACCGTCACACTATGGGCTGAGCAGAGGCTGTGGGAAGGGATTTCCCACCTGTCGTGACCACTGAAGTAATGCTAGGGCCAGGAGATGTGCTCTGAGCCAAGACCTTCTCAAGATCAGTCTCACTAAATGACCTGCATAACTGGAACCACCTGCAGTGTCAGGGCGCTCTAACTGCTCAGCAGGGAGAAGCAGTGTCCCGGAACTGCGGTTCAGGTCTCTCTGAAGCAGGCATCCAAAATGGATCAGGTGAGTGGCACCAAAAACCTGTTTGTTTGGCTCGGTTGACCAGGGGACCCAGGATCATCACCTGAGTTGCAAGCATCCTAGTTTCTCCATGTGCTCTGGAGATATTACTTGATTAAGCCACAGAGATGTTTCAAATTCAGGCAGCAGTTGATAAGTAAGCTTCTGCACAGCCATAATAAACATAAGGATTTATTTGTCATTTCTCCTACACAAACAGTCACTTTTACTGCTTTAAGGAAAATTATTCCAGACTGAGATTTTTGGAAAATATGCCTGGGTCAAACCCTACATGGGGTGAGAAATGCTCCCCAACCTGTGACTGGTATATCATCTATAGGAATGGAGGGTTAGTACAGTTTTCTGAGTAGAGAAACTTAAAGAAAGGGCATTGCACATACATAGAACAAGAGAACTTACGTAAATTCAAAGCGATGTTCTATTTTTGCTGCTGTTAATTAAATGTTATCTTGCATGCTTCATGCTTACAAATCACTTCAGCTATTGTCAGATCTCAAGTAGCTTCCCTTCATTTCTTCTTCTTCAATGAAACCAATTTGAAAGTCTCTTTCAGCGATTTGCTTTTAATTGGAAAGCACTCCCAAATGCAAGACTGAACAATGTGGTCACTGATGTGCATTGATACTGATAAAGCATTATTTGTCAAGTCTGTGCTTAAAAGGGAACATCTGACCAGAATCTGTAGCGTGGTTTATTTTCACCCTTTTGCCTTTTACCCGCAGGATTGGGTAAGCCTCAGGAGCAGGCAGGCGAGCGCCGGGACTCTGCTGGGGAGCACAGAGACCCCAAACTACCCAAGGTGAGGTGCTAGAAGCCTACACAAACACACCAACAACTGAGGCCGGTGGGTGAGTTTTGTTCATCTCATCATCATCCCCTCACGATGGTGGAGTCGGGGGGGAGGGAGGGTCTAAAGCTGTTTCCTTCTCCTCTAAAAATAAAAGCAGCCAGGAAGCGAGTAGGTTTTGACTGCTCTGTGAGTTGTCAGAGGGTGCTAGTGACTGACGCTGGAGTCACACCGTGTCTCTCCTCCTCTGCCTCCTGTTCCTCCTTCTGCCTTCTCCAGCGCATGTCCGACCCTCCTCTGTGCCACTCACCAGGCTAACCTGTCACATCAATCCTCTGCTGAGCCAGGGAGACGACTCAGCTCAGCAAAGCACCCGGTGAGCCACTGCAAGTCAGGGGCAGGCACAGGCAGCTGAGGCTGGGAGAGAGTGGAAACACAATCTCCCCTTTCTGCCAGTGGCAAGTCAGTGGAACTGCCCGAGCTCTTCATGGTTTGTTGGGAATAACAGGGAACAACAGCTAATAAACAATCTGATAGTGCTTTGGGACCACACAGTGGGTAACCTTTGCTTTCCAGGGACAACCCATGAGAAAGAAGGTTGTAAATGGAATATGTTAAAGGAGATGACTTCCCTTTGCAAGCCTCAGACCACAGTCTGGGCATTAGCCATCCATCTGTTTTGTCTTCTTCAGTATTAATATCTAGGAAAGACTCAGAACCAATGTCCCTCTCATCCTCTGTTTATGAGGCCTTCTCAGGAAACCTGGAGAAACAAGGAGCAACTTGAAGCCGCAAGCTGCAGATACCATAAGGTGATTGGCTCCACTGAGAAAAGACACATTAATTCTGTCCTGATGTTGCACGCTTTTAACAAGAGCTATCAAGTGGTATTATCTTAATTGAGGATTGGAAATAGGTCTCTAGTTCTAGCTAATGTTGTTTCCGATTAATAGCATTCTTGAACAGGTTATCTGGCCTTTTTAAATAAATGCATAGTAATGATTCTTTTTCTTTTTTTGCAGGACTGTCATGGAGTATTTTTAACCCCAGTAAAAGCTTGCTCAGTGATAATTCTAATTACACAGATAGCTAAAAAGCCACTTGGTCAGTTTTCATTAGAAATTCAAGCAGTCCCTTCACTTGTCTTGTCTTCTCCAAATTGCTTTCATTAATCCTTACCGTCTTCATAGGTTCCAGCACAGGAGGGATTCACTGCTCAGGTAGGTCCTGCCTGGCTGTAGCGACCACTGTGAGGGGAGCAGAAATGCTCAGCTCCTCACAGACGTACTCAGCACCCAGTGAGACCTTGCTCTGGCTGACTCAGCTGCTATTACTCACTTGCCTCTGTTAAGGGATTAGTCCCACCTCTGGTTTACCACAGAGTTTTCCCACTGCTACTTACATAAACCATTTTTTATCCCACTGGTATTTGTATTTTCAACATTGTCTGTTAAATAATGAAAAATAAATTGGTCTTTAATGGGGACCCTGGCAAGGGTCCAAAATCTCCCACCCTTCTTCCCTCCACACTGACTTAAAGAGAATGAGCTCAGGGATACAAAATGAGATCATCTTTTAGCTGTAACAGTACTAGGTTTTTCAGCCCATTTATTTTTGCTGATACTTGGATAAAGTGGAAGGAGCTAGTACTTTAAGATGTATGTAGGAACTGGAGTCCAATGGTACAGGACTTTATTTTTAATATTAAAGATGTCTCAGACAGATAACATAGAATTAATCTAAGCCAAAGCCTGAGTTCACATCCATCAAATAAGTTAATGGCAAGATGGGAATATCTATGGACCAAAACCGTATGCTGGAACACAGCTACAAACACAGAGAAGTCATTTTCTCCTTTTTAGGAAATTCAGTTAACTGCATAAAGCAGGAGGATATGTGAATGGAATAGCATAGATCTGTTATCCTGGGTAACAAATCTCTTGGGATACACAGGAAATATTTGTATCATTTAGCAAGAGGGTGCCAGGGACCAAACGAGGCTGATGAACCACCTGCCATCCACAATGGGCAATTGCTTACTTGTTGCTGGCCTCTGTTCTGGACCAGATCTCTTCAGTACAAAACCTGGGCATGTTTCAGTGGACAGTTTCTTCCAGGAACCCATCCCCCTATGCACCAGCCTGCAAGAGACCAGCTTACTCTGTCAAAAATCAGTCTCCAGCAGGATTTGTACCCTCAGACCTCCCTCAGACACCACCTTTGAGAGCTGTAAAACAATGTTATGATTGCAGGCCAAACTATCATACCCAGTAGTAAAACAGAAAGCAAACATGTGGCTGAAAGACCTCATCAGCTGAGGTCAGTGAGAGGTGCTGCCTCCATGCTGTTCCATCTCTGCTGCAGTGGCTGATGTCATGTGCTGACACACATATGTAAAACGTGGTGGTGAGGTACCTGGTACACCCTGGAGAAGTCACTGGTCCTCAAGGTCTGGAGACCCAGGTGGCTTGCTCCAGTCCTAGGGGTTCTCAGACTGAGGTGGCTTCAGTGGCCAAATGAAGCCACCCAGAACTGGCCACTGCGGTCAGAAAGATGATGCCAGCTCTTGTAGAGACAGCTGTGTCCTCAGTAGGGTGGGAGATCTGAGTTGCCCTCCTCCTCACAGATCTTTTTTCTTTATCATGTCACTACTTTTTTTTTCTGCTGAGCATGCCCTAGTCTGTATCTTCTGCCAGTCCCACAGCTGGGAGCCTGTGACCCAGAAGCTCATAAAATAGGTGACCTTAAAAGCTCCATATGAGCTTGTGAGACCACAGAAAGTCTAACAGGGTTAAGTGTTTTACAGCTGCATATTGCTTGCAGTGAAGCTGAGAGGAAGAGACTTGTCACCAGAAACCGAGCTGGGGTTTCAGTCTTTGCTGTTCTTTCCTCTCACGGTCTCTGCATGTTTGTCTTGTCTCAGGCTTCACAGTCAAAAGGATTCATCAGCTGCCTCCCTAATATTTCCTACAAAAACATCCAGTATCACCCATACTGTCACTCCGGGGAGTGGCCAATGAGAGACTGCTCCTTACTAAATGTCTCAACTGATTAATAAGTACAAATGCTGATTAAATGAAGCCAACCCTTGACATTTCAGATGCCTTTTACTGCATTGGCAGAATAGGTAATGGGAATGAAAAGTATTCTGTCTTTCATAAGAAAGCTATGTATTAATAGCAATTGTTTTCAAATTACAAAGCTGGTAGAGGTCTCTACTCAAACCCCTACATTTTACTTAACTTTCAAAGGAGGTGATCATGTCAGGCTAATTTATCTCATTGAAAGAATTGATTGTGTCTCATCCAGTACCTGGCGAAGACAAAGCCTAGGATACAAGAGCAGAGACAGCTGACTGCTGCACCAACATTTTGAGTTCCTGAATGTAATTACTACCGCTCTGTTACAGTTAGAGCTATGACCAAAGTGGTTTTTTAATTAGCTGTGAATATATTTTTATTTCAAGGAGCAAGAAAACCTCAGGTTAGTACCTAAACACTCCATATTTGTTTGACTGTTTGTGAGTCATGGAAATAACCGTTGTTTCATTTACTGAATTGGGGTGAATGAGCTTCAAGCCCATACAATGAGCAGTGTAAACAAAGAAGAACATTTAAAACTTGTGTTTCTTTCTAACCACCCCTCAGTGAGTTTCTTAATAGATGTGGTTGAAAGTCACATTCATGACATTTTGATCTTTAAAAGAAACAAATACTTTTTGTGCTCAGGAGAAGGAAGGGGGCTAGTATTCAGTGCATCTGAACAGTTACTTCAAATGGCTGAAAGATATTTCATGTTCAATTAGCTCTAATTTTTTTTCAGTTTCAAATACTTCTAAATTGGCTGTGCATGATATTTCAGTGCCTATATATTGTATTAATTATTTTAGTTAGAGGTGGAGTTAAAAAGCCAACGCAATTCAGGTCTGAATTAAAACATTTTCAGTTAGATTACAGTATAGCATCACTGAAGTTAAAAGTCCCATTTTAAAGCCACTGAGTCACTAATAGAGTACCAGAAATCACCACTGTAATAGTTCTAGAGCAGACCTAGAAAAGAAACAGGACACAGGTAAACCATACCCCTGGAACAGGAAATGTTAGCAGTGGCCTTGCCATTAGCGATGGGAAATCAGTCGTTTTATTCTCTTTCTGATCAACACCTCATCTTCCTGGGTTGCAAACCAACCTTTGCACTTAGCGGGAAGAACTTGGTGATGGAGAGGAGCCAGCTTCTCTGTTTCAGAATCATGCCTCCCCAGGTAAGGCAACTTCAGGGACCTGCTACCTTCTGCACCTGAAACAGATCTTAATATTAAATACACTTTAAGGTTGAATAAAATGAGTTTATTGAACAGACAGGCAAGGCTTAAGAAATTAGGGATGATATTTGGAGGCAGCTCCTGAGAGCTAAGAATCACTGCATTTCCCAGCTTCTTCCCAGCCTCACTGGGTCCCTAGGAGGTTCCTGCCTGCCCTCAGCAAGCAAGGCAGACTCCTGGCTCCCAGCTCTGGTTCCCCCATGACCGGCACGGCCTGCTGAGCTGACAGCCACTGCACCTGCCCCTGCCTTCCTCCACATGGCTACCAATGTAAATCCAAATCCTCTCCTGGGGAACACAAGCACATTCTGAGGCTTCCTGCAACCATTGGCTCTGAGAATTGGTCTGGCCACATATCTGAGCTCCTGCCCGGGTGCATCACAGCAGCAGCAGCTGTTAGGGCAAACCATTTTGAAATCCCTTCTTTTAGCTGAGGGAAGGCTTGACTGAGTTAATCGTCCCTGGCATAAATCTATGGCAGTGGAGACGTCATCCAGTTACTTCCCACCACCCGGCTGCACTGACACAGGTTTTCATGGGGCGGCACTGTACAGCAGAACAGGAAAATGGGGGAGGATAAAAGCAACCTTTTTTTTTTTTCCTAGCTATTGCCAGAAAAGATTGGACAGAATCAAACAAGGGGGTGCACAATGGGATTGTCATGTGTGGCTGCATGTGGAAGCTGGAAATGCTTTATGCTGGCATTGCAGCAGAGGTATCATTGGAAGCTATGACTGAACCAGAAAGTCCTTCCAAAATTCAAATTAATCACTTAGCTGTAGGTATGATAAAGCCCGCAGATCCCAGCTGATGTCTTTGCATTCTCTGAAGCATCAAGAACTTCAGGAGGACAGAAATGAAATAACATCCTGCAAATATAATATAAGCCCACAAGCCCAGTTCTCTCATGTCCTTTCTTGAATGCACCCATATGTTCATGACAGACGAACTGTTCATGAGTTCGTAGTGCTTGGGGGTTTTTATATCTGCTTCTTTCCTTAGGTGTTAAGACAAAAAAAACCTACATCAGACCAGTATTTATTGATATTCAGGCATTATCAGTCATGAAGGTATCCTTGAAATTGGTCTATTCAGTTTTAGTTCCCAAAAGAGCCAAACACAAACAAATGTGTACAGGCAGCACACGCAGCAGTGAACCTCACCCCAAGAGAAATCATGGGAAGTGTTTTGGTAAGATATTTGTGAGTCTCCCTTGAAAAGAACATTCAAAAGGAAAATGCAAATTCCAAATAGTCATTATTCTCTTGGTGAACATTTTCTGAAGCCTTTTATTATTAGGCTACTAAAGAAAAAAGAAACAAGCATACTCAGTTCCATGAAAAAATCCCAAGGAAAAGCCTTAAAAAATTGCATTTTTGTCAACTAATTAGCTAAGACTATAACTTCACATAACTGAATATATCACGTAAGTTCTACAGCTAAAGGCACAATTTACTCATCTATTGCCTTGTGAAGTTTAGCAACTTTTGCCTTAAGACGAAGGATCAGGTAGAAAGTATGAAATTTATTCCATCAGACTTCAAAGGAAAAGGCCCAAAGCTCACATCAGGAATGCAGAGCTTTTCCCTTATTTCCCCTTTTTGGCCCTCACACCAGTTTCTCCCAAGAGCTACTGAACACATCTTTCATTTTTGCTCTTTTACGCCAGAATCTTTCAATTCTACATAACAAATTGGAAAACTGCTACATACACTTGTCAGCTAGTCTGGAAATCGAGCCTGTTTTCTTCAGGTTTAGATAGGATCTTGCACAGTAACTTTCAATTTCCACATTAGAAAAGCATTTAGAAAAATGTACCATATTTCTTGGGATGTAGCTGTCACTTTATTATGAATGTCTCCAAATAAATATATTTTTATATAGCATAATTACATTTTATCATAGTATCTGCTTCCCAATTCCTTGCACATATTTGCTGCAGTGCTACCTGCTCTGCTGGGTGGGTGATAACTTTGTGATGGCATTGGTGAAGCAGATAAGGGGGGAAAAAGGAGTCTTTACAATTTACAGGTTTTAAAAATGATTAGTTACGTTTCTGTTATCATATGTCTTATGGACGGGCTTCTTCTGGAAACAATTATCTTACTCACCAGAATCAGATTTCAGCTTGAATCCTGTGTGAGTTATATTTCTTTTTTACCCACTGTACGGAATAATGCAGATTGTTTTCACTTTGAATAGTTACTTAAACATTACTAGAAGCTGGATTTTATGTAAGGATTTCTATTATGACTTGTAAGTCTCTCAGGTATCCGTAAAAATGTATAATTTTTGATTTCTCATCAATAAACAAAGACAAAAAACCTCTTTCTAACTCCAACTGGAGAAAAACCTTATCCCTCAGACGCTCTTGTTGAATGCAATTCCTGTAGATTAATTGTTTCAGCAATAGTTCTTTTTTCCTGGACACTGTTTCTACATTTCCTGAGTTCAGGGAATGGCGGCAGTCTTGCCTGCTCAATGGCAAATCTACCACACCACTCCATACCAGCCTGCAGCAGGACGCAGCAAAGTTACATGAAAGCCACCAGTGCAGCTCAGCCCTGGTTGTCCAAAATGGCCTTGTGGGGCCTATAGATAGATATTCAAGGTAATTTCATCATTTAAAGACATTCCGCGTAAGCACAGAGGCAAAGGGAATGGCTTATTAAAGTTACTGTGCAAAAGGGTGGCAACATCAGCTCTGAATGTTTGTGGTCTGCAGAGCACACAGAAGTTGTCTCGGTATCAATTTTTCTTCCTATGCTAAGTCATTCTAGGTATATTTTGGTCTTGTCCAGACCATATTTTAATTAGCCCTGAGCGGATGGATAAGAACAAGAACTGGAGTTTTGCCTCTGAAAAACTTTGAAAGTTCTCTGACATCTGTTGGAGGATAATGATTAAGACTCATAAGGATCTTGAAATATTTCCTCACATAGGTCTGAGTCATACTTTCAGCCCAAGTGTGCTTCGTATACAGAAACTGAAGAACAGGCAAAAGAAGTTGTCTGACTTCTTTCTCCTAACTTCCAGCATTAGCACTACCATTTGCAGGCAGCCAGGAGCCGAGTTCTTTGGGGCAGGAGGGGAGGGCGTCCAGGCTGCTTCAGTGTGGAGCTCCTTCCCCAGTTTGTTCAAAGATCAATTCCCACACAGACAGGAAGGACCAGTGTTGATTCGGAAATGTTTCTGCTGGTATTATGTTGAAGATGCACCAACTGCAGCTTAATAAACAGAGGTATCTCTCTGAAGTGCCTAAAGGTATAAAATCATCTGTTTAAGATCTTTCCAAGAAAAATTAATGATGTGGCAGGCTCTGGTGGAAATAGGGTAGCAAATTCACACAACCTTGTAATCAACTGCCACACTGGACTGTAGTTATCAACAACAGACACCTCTGATCACATAGAAGAGAAACTGAAAGTCGGTATTTGAGAGCATAAAAAAGACATATGCGAAAGAGCTGTCAAGCCAATTGCTCCAGGCCTGCTGTTAGTGTGCAGCTCAGAAATATAATTACACTGTATAAAAAAAAATATTTCTTTCGAGACATTCATATTAAAGTGACAGCTACATACCAAGAAATACAGTACATTTTTCTAAACACTTTTTAATGCAGAAATTGAAAGCTACTGTGTGAGATCCTATCTAAGCCTGGAGAAAGGTGGCGAGGCAAGAATCAAAACTAAGGATGAACTGAACTTACTTGATCAGGTACGAATGAGCACAGAAGCATGTTGAGTTGTGTTTTCTAGTATTTTGCTAACACATATATTAAGCAATTTACTGCAAACTTAGGAGACTGTCTTGCTGAGTGTAACATCTGTATGTGATCCCCAGACTGGGCAAGAGGAAAGGAGGTGAGGGCAAGGATCAAAATTGAGGATGAGCTGCACAAAACTCTTGCAGAGACTGATGCACATAGAAGTAACTTGACAAATTCTGTGTAACCGGCTTTGACCTCACAGCTGGCCCTGCTCTGAGCAGGAGGTTGCACTAGGGACCTCTGAAGGTCCCTTCCAACTTGAATTATCCTACGATCCTATAATCAGAGACAGAGTCTATGGATACTGTTGCTGAAAAGTGGAGACCTCCACATTTTTCTGAAATCAGTCACCCCAATCAGTAAAGATTTCACTTTATTTCTAATTGTGATCTTTATACGTAATGTAGTACGCAACTACACTATTCTGAGTAACAGTGTCGACTCCAGTGATGGCTTCCTCAACAGACAGCATGTTGCTCATGTCGGAGCTGAAGTCAGATTTGCATTCAAATACTGCATCGCCCATCAGTACCTGTCATGGCTTGACAGAAAAGTTTTACCACATCACAGGGTTTTAGGCATGTGACTGCTTTTTAAGGATTATTTTAAGAAAGGAAGACACCTACATTTGGAACCCTCTTTGTACAAAATCTTAATTTAACTTGCAATTAAAGTATGCACCTGGGGATTTAACTAGAGTCATTATAAGCGACAGTGGTGGCCTACCTGTCACCCACAGCCTCAAATTCACTTGTGATTGGAAGAAAGTCTCCCCTGCTGGTCTTTGGTTCAAATAGACACAGCACAAATCAACATTTCCTTTGGTCTTGCTAAGAGAAGGCAGTTCCCAGCCTGAGCAGCTGGTGTTGGCTTTAAGCCAAAAAAAGGCTGAATGGATGGATTTAGGGACAGAATCATAAAATGACTAATCGAAACAGCAGCACCTAACTCTCTCAATAGTCACATGCTGGGCTGACATTTTCGGGCAGGTCAAGTCTAGATGGCCCAGTTACTCTGTGGCATTCAAATCAAATTTTATAATGTGGCCCTATTAGGGCCAATCATTAATACCCATTTTTGCCAGTGCTAAAACACTTAGACGAGACGCCAGGTGACTCTGCAAGCTCTTGAGACAAGAACCAGTAATGAATGTATGACCTGCTGAGTAATGAGGCCATTTCTAGGTAAAGATGAATGTTTACTTGGGAGCAATCTTATGGTTCACTTCACCTGAAAACCTTGTCAGAAAAATGCAGATGCTGCCTTACTGGATTCCAAGAGGAAACATCATCTAAAGTACCCTCCAAGGCTCTCAATTTTAAAAAAAATTTATTTCAAAGGATTTCACAGAGAAATCGCTGGGGGAAGGGGCTTTGTAGACATTTGCTTGATCAGGATTTTCCATGATGTCTATGGAGCATTTTATTAGCAAGTCATCTTCTCAGCCATAGGAAAGAATATATAACTTGTGGGACATTACCCTGCCCCATTACCATAGTGGCTGAAAATATGAGTTATAGGCACCAACAACACCTGCACGGAGCACTGAACATTTAACGATTTGCAGCTTCTTATAGCAAAGATGGATTTCAAGTTGCCTTCCACTTTTATTTTGAAAAAAACCCCACAGTCTGGAGTTAGAATCTTATATAATGGAGACAAAAGTTTTCAGTGAAACTTAGAACATAGAGAATTGTTTGTATTGGCTTGTGTGGGCTTGTACAAAGTGTCCAATGACTGGCCATGCTCCATGTGCATAGAGTATGCCTTCTTTCAGCTACTAACACCTTCACTCAGCGCTGGTGTGTTCTTCCACATATTGTTGTGTTGGGTTTTTGCTGATCTCCTGCATCTGTGGGGCATTTCAGTGGAACTGATCCCTCTGATTTCTTGTGACCTGCGAGATCTTTGCACATCAAAGGCCACTGATCATATGAATAACAACCTCCTTTTCCCTCCAACCCCTGCCCCAGCCTTCTTTTTGCCTCTTTCAGCCGGTGACTGCCAGATTTTCTGGCTATGGTAGAAAATACGAGCCTGACTACCAAATGACTGTCCTTGTTGTGACCCCATTAGAACTGCTGCAGTCCCACTTGGGCTCCCAGGTCAGGGGCTGGGGTTCACCTGAAGGTACAAAGCAAGCTCACATCACCTTGGAAAATCATGCTGTCAGCAGCACATGCTTCGACTACAGTCTACCAGCACCTAACAGGACCAAAGGGTCTTTCTGAACAGCCTGGAACTATCATATTTTCAACCACTGTAGTCAGGTATCTCAGAGGTATCTTCAGAAATACCATGTACTTACACACTAAAGAAGTTTCTATTTTATTTACAGGACAACTCTGAATGTCAGTCCTTTGTGAATATTACCACCTTTGCACATAAATTCTGCATAGGGATATCTTAAAGAATTAAGATCCATATGTGTAACTTTATACTTAATCTGCTGTTTTGAAGAGAAGTATGTAAAACTTTTCACAATGTGCCTTAAACTAGCAGGCAAAGGCAGAAGACAGACACACAGTCTGTCACATGCCTTCAATACTTTAGCATGGGCTTTCTAATCTGATTAGGGGAGCAACTGAAAGGGTATTGCAGCTGTTGTTTGTGTGTGTTGGAGGCTCTGTAAGATCTGCCTCTGAAGCTTTATCTGTGCTGTGCAGTGTGCCTTGCACTAGCAATTTATATAGTGGTTGCTAGCAAGCAGGTTTATTTACAAAGCACAGTGCTAGCCCTTGTGGTGTCTGTTACCAGTCTTAGGAGTGGCTCAGCTGTGTTAGTGTGATGCCTGCCCAGGTTAAATTACATTTCTGTGTATGGTCCAGGTCCAGGCACATTACAGGCAGCAGCAAGAGCTAGCTCTACATTAAATCTGTCACTAAAGGATGTGCATTTCAGCTAAAGGTAATTTATTTTTTTCCCTCGATGAAGATCTGGAGTATGTGTGTAGAAGACTATGCTAATTAGTTAAAGACACTCAGTCACTGGTTATGTCTGTAATGTTTTGAGGTTAAAAAGTTAGGGAGAACTAAAGTTCTTCACTTAAAAGCTGGGGTTAGTCACAGATGAAGCAAGGAGAACAGATATTTCCCGAGTCCAGGCACACAACGATGCTGTGCTCAGGTCTTAACTGCTGTCCTTCATAGCTACTAGATCCAGCATATCACTCTACGGGTAAGATCTTGCAGCTTTAAGGAGCAGAGTACTTTCCTCTGAGAGGCAGAGTATCCCAGCAGCCCATGTCAGTCCTCAAATACTCTCCCCCCTGACAAACTGTATGTTAGAAATCCCTGAAAAATTCTCATTAATATCAATTTTACCACCTGTCTCAAGACAGGAGGTCTCAAGGATGGAGAGTCACAAGGGTCTTGAAGAGTCCCCTCACATAGCTGTATGCGTATCTGCATACAGCTGTGCAGGGGGAGGGAAGGAGGAGGCTTGCTTGTGTAATGCCAGAAGCTGAGGAGAAGCTGTGGGAGACTGAAGAGTGATACAGCACAGCTGCATTGACACAAATAAATTCAAGCACACCTAGGGATGGTCCTGAGCACAATTCCCAGGGATGACATCCTTGCATATTGCACCGACTGTGCCTGTGGTTCCACTCCTTCTGCACAGGAGAGCAGGACCCTGATGGCCACCCTTGTCCTGGGGCGGTGGGCAGCTGGCAGAGGAGCTGGTGCCTCTCAGCCCTGGCCATGGTACAGGTGGGAGCATGAGGGGCACAGAAACACCGAGGAGCTGCTCTTCCCTTCCCCATTTGATTTCTGCATGTGCAAGAGCCAGTCACACGATGGTGCTGAGGCTGAGGGCTGCTGCCATGCAGGATGTGGCCACTGCTGCAGCTGTCTCCGTCTGTTCTGTCAGCTGCTCCATTACTGCTGCAAGAAGGACTGCCTTTCCTTGCAGGCAGCTTCCTGGGCACTACTGCCAAAACAGTCAAGGAGGATCTCAGTCTTGGTGAGTAGACTTGTGCACTTTGTTGCACTTGCTGTGATCAACCACAGAGTGATGGGGAAGGTGGCAACTTGCCCCACGCTCCAGTCATTTGCTACGCTAATACGCGTTCCTGCTACTTCTGCTTTGCTTGCCACAGTAGCTCTGGGACACTGTCACTTGACAGCATAGCAGGTCCCCCTTACCCTTCCCTAAAGAACACTTCTTGCCTCTATGTAGCATCAGTTTCACCAAGGACCTGACCTCAGAAGATGCCATGTCCCATCTGGCCCCCTCTTCTTCCCATCAGGCAATCTCAGTCCCAGTTTTCATTTACCAGATCCAGGGTTGAGGGCCTGGGTTCCCAGTTGTTGATAATGACTTTTGAAAGAACTAGCCCCTGGCCCCAGGTATCAGCCCTGAGCAGTTCAGAGGAGGTCTTTTCCATTAGTTTTCACCAACTGTAGGCAGTGCATCTCCAGCTCCCTCACAGAACCCTGTAGAGTATCAGAAAGACTGAAGAGAGAGAAAGGATCAAAGTGGTCAGGAGAAAACTTCACCACCACATGGCACAAAGTGGTCTGAAACACTTGATTATAAGGAATAATTTCTGTGTTGTGAAATTTTCCATATTTCTCTGAAGAGACATTAAAAAAGGGTGCATGTATCAAAGTCACAGACCTTTGCCACTGGCATCCATCTGGCCCCTCTGAGAGTTTTAATGGCTTTTGAATATATTTATTTCTCAGTACACTATAGTTGTTGAAATAACTTCCTAATTCTTACCCAGTGTCATATTCAAAATTGCCCAGAGAGTAAAGCATTATTTTTATATATCTGTCCCTGATGGCTACTCTGGTAAAAGATAAATTATTTGTTATTAGAATATCTTGAAAAACCAAGCTAGCACAGGGCAGATTTTTTTCCTCTCATCTGAAAAGCTATTAGTGTATTCCTCAGGGAAGAGGTGATTAGTTTATATTGACAATGTAGTAATAGAATTCTCCCCTAAGCCCTCTCATTAGGCAGAGGAAAATACAGACGTTTGCCCCAGAATTACGACGCTGGGACCAGTTAATGACAAAGAAGTCATTTGAACAGAGACACGACAGTGAGTAGCATTACACTTTCACACTACACATTCCTGACATGAGTAGCTGGATTATGAGCATCATTACAGACATGAATAGCAACTTTTAGAAGTGTTTGTGCTCCATCTGCAGTGAAAAAGAGGGCTGCTGAAAGACTAGGCATAGTCAAGAGAGTTAAGAAAGAGGGAGAAAAAAGCTAGTGGCATCATATATAATTTAGGCTTTCATTCAGTTTTGGTACTATTTCAAAGATGTTTTGTCATCACTAATTCAGTAGCTGGATCAGGTATCAAACACATCAGTAACAATGAGGTTTGTTTTCCTGTTGGTCTCACTTGTAGCCAGTCTCACACTCTTTCAAAAACTGGGCATGCAAATTGGCACAAAGAATTTGAATAAGAACTCCAAAAAGTGAGTTTCGGGGTGATTAGTAAAAAGAGGCAGCTATAATGCTTTTCAGTTGATGAAGATCTTAACAGAAATTTTGTGGTGACTTGTGTGTGTATATGCATACATAAATCACAACAGAGATTTAAGAGAACAATAAAGTAGAAAAGAAGCAGTATAGGCTATTCATTATCAAGATAATTCTAACAAAGGAACTCAGTGTATCTGTGTTGGAAAAGAGAGCAAAGTGGCCATTACCACCTGGGGAACAACTTTCTCCTACGTGTTCCTTTTCACACTCACCCTGCGTTGCCATGTCCCCTTCTCTGGGACCATGGTGGCCAGTGAAATCTCCACTGAGAGCTACTGTACAGTATACATCTGCATGAGAACTGTGATTTATTTAAGTCTTAACTTGTTAAGTCTCAAGAAAAAAACTGTCTTTATGGTGAACTCATTACCTATTGTAATAAATTTGTACAAAGTTTGCATTCACCTCCTTTTTTGCATCAGAAGTAAACTCCATTGTGCTAAGCCTCCACCGTATGTCATCAGAAGGAAGATTTAACAAGGATTACAAAGTTCTGGTGTGAGGGACCCCACTGGCCCCAAGGTAAGAGCCACGTTTATTAGTAAGTATGAATTGAGAACAATCAATCGCTGGAACAACCTCCCCATGGACATGGTAGAGTCCCCATTGCTTGAGGTTTTCAAACTGTGATTGGACAGGCTGCTAGACAATCTCATCTAGGCTCCCTTTCCCACTAAAGGTTGGATCAGATGATCTTGTGATACTACTTCCAACCTGGGCTGTTCTATGAGTCTGTGAAAAATCCAGCAAAAGTGCCTGAGAAAAAGCCAGCCAAGAAATACCATTTAAAGAGAAGAGCCTGGTTAAACCAAAGGTTTGGAAGCAACTGGTTTGCAAGAAGAATCTCCATGTGGAAAGAAACCATTGTAATAGCCTCTGAGGAAGAGAAAAAATGTTTGAATTGAGAACTGCTTTGAAACCATGGTCTTGGGGGAATTTTCACTGCTAACCTTCCTGCTTTCAAAACACAGATGCATTCCTGCTTACTCGCTGTGCTTTTCTAACAGAGAGCAAGAACAGAACTTTTGCAAGGCTCTGCTCATATTAAAGAAATGCTGATTTTCACAGTTTATTAACATTTGGGAAGCCAACTAAGCAGAGAAAAGAAAGACACCAGAAGTTTCACCACGATGCAGGGTGATCCTTCTGAAACACTTACTATACCTCCCTTCTCTGGCTTTTCAGTAGTATTTTTAGAGGAGAGCTGAATGTCAGCTATTAACCCAAATTATGGTGTGTCCCTTGGCAAGCATCGCCTTCTTAGTGATGCTTTGTGTCCTCCTTGCTGTAAATATTCTTCCTGATATGTTTTAGAACTTGATGGAATATTTTGGGAAGATGATATAAATATTTCTGAGGGTTACAGGGGGGAAATAAGGTATGTCCCTTTAAGCAGAATGACTCCAAAAAATTACATTTTGCATGATAAAAGCACTAAAGCCTCTGAGATTCAAATGTGTGTGTGTGACATGCAAATACAACTTCACAGTTAAATGCAAAGACAAGTTCCTACAGTACTTCCACAAGTAACTTTTTAAAGTTAATGCTGAAAGACCCTGTTTCAGAGGGACAACTCTGAAAAAACTACAGCCTTAATGTTCTCTTCCAGGACACACCAGCCCCCAGAGACGAAACCACAGGAGAATCATAGAGGCATAACTGGGAACAGGAGAACAGGATATCATGTTGAACATTGCTTATTTGACACAACTTTTGTTCCATTCCAAAGAGATGGAGGCTGTTCTGGACGTGAGGGATGAATCAGACTCAAGAGGCTGCTGAGAATGAAAAAGAGCTAAAAACTCACAATCCTAAATGCTACTTTACCCCAGAACAGAAATTATAGTAATTTTTGCGGGAAAAAGTACATACTAGATAAAAAAGAGACGTTATCGCCTATGTCTCAGCCCAAAGAAATGTACAAATTAAAAATTTGGCTTCAGATCAAAACCATTGATAGCCTGGACATTGAGTTTCATTTGGATGTCACTTAATTATCTAATAATTAATAGTAAAAATTGAAAAATAATTGTTTTTTGTTTTAACTAGATTAAACCCAATTTGGCTCTTATTCAGATAACAAAGCTATTGAGATCATTCTAATTCATCAGCCTACCAGTGGAAGATCAGGTAATTCATATGGCACGCTTATTAAAACAGGTCACACCTGATTTGCATTTAATTAGAGTCTCAGCATAATGCATTGCAATATGAATAGTTACATGCATCTCTCCATGGCTATAAATGACTACAGCAGTTTTGTGATCACTAGTCCCGTTATTTTTTAACTAAATGATAAAACACCTATAGAATTTCCGATGAAATATGAGTCAGCTGAACAAAGTTGCCAGTATAATTAACCTGGTGATGAGATTGCTTTCTACCTTCCCTCATAAAACCACCTCTATTTTTTTTGCCATAACAACTCAGATAAAAAAGAACTGCATTTGCAAGAAAAAATCCTTTGAAGAGAGCCTTTTAATTGTCACCAATTTGCTTACAGTGTGTAGCAAATTCACACGTGCACACCGTCTAATATTTCTGTGTTGCTTTTTATTCTCCATTAAAATGAGAACTTAAAAATTATGCAACCTGTAGCATGACCACGATGAAGGGAAGTGGAAAGCCTGCAACTTTCACAGCTCGTATTTAAGTATTGCAGATCAAATAGGTGTAACACCTGCATGTTCTCACAGTGTGATACATCATGGAGAGGTGGGCACACTTTTCCACCCCATTATCACATGATAACAAAGTCACAGGCAGTTTTCTTGCTTTTGAGTCATCTGCTTCTATGTTGGCCTGTGACTGTTTCTCTTCCTATAATGACGACGGTTGCCTCAACTTCTGGGGCATGCTACAGGCAGAGGAAGGCCCTGTACGCAGTGTGCAGGCAAACCACATGTGTCTGTGTTGTTGCCCAGCTCCTGTTAGTTGAAGGTTTGCCAGCGGCCAGGGTGAGGAGCAGGAGGAATGTCAGCAGGGCTGGTGCAGAAGTGTAGATAGAAGAGATGGAAGTGGGACTGCACATGGGCACCTGGAAAGAGCAGAGTGGGAAGGCATGTTCCACATACCACAAACACTGTAACAGCATACCCCAAGAAAGGAAAGAACAGTATCTCCTGCTGCTGCACTGACATGACACAAGCTAACAAATCCACCATGATGGTCATGCCAGTGGCGGCCTTGTTAGAGGAGGCTGTAGCATCTCAGAGAGGGTTAGCTGCAATAATTTTGGCACCACTAGTAGCAGATGTTCTTCTTTCTGGGATCTCCAGCCTGAATCCTTGGTATTAAGGTCTGCTCTCTTCAGAGAACAGCCTACATTTACTACTCTGACTCTTGCCTGCATTAACTTATTTTTGCCTTTGCAACTGAGCAAAGTTGTCAGAGTTTATTTGTAATCACTACGCGAAGAGGCCAGATATTTGGCAGCTTTATGCCACTGGAAAAAAGTTGAATAGCCTTTATAAGACCTGGAACCAGAGTTAGCATCTAAGCCAAGGAGCTTGGGTTGGTGCTGCCTCTGTGACCTGCCCTGCTGGCAGGTGGAGGGTGACTCACAGAAACAGCTCTGTGTGTGCATGTGCTGTTTAAGACAAGCTACTCAGGGGGTAATGAGAAAATGCAGGCAATGCTATCGCTTGTACAGCAAGAAAGGCGCATCCATATTTATTCCTTTGCAGTTAACATCAATAACAAGTTCAGAGAAGAGCATTCCAACTTTGAGCAACTTGGGCGCCTGTGTTAAAGTGTCTGTTCCCTCTAAGAGATATGGATATCTCCCAGCAGCAGCAATTCCTAAGGAGAAGGGCATAAAGAAGCTGACTGTCTCTTAGGCGCAGGTGACTCACTGTCTCTAGGGGACCAATTACTCTAGAGACAACAGGCAAGTCTTGCTCTATTACTGTGCTAGCACCCCTTAGATCAGATCATCTCAAGGGACAGCAACAAGCTGCTTTGGTGGCTGTCTCCATCACTAGTTGATTCAATAAAGCTAAGATTTGCTATTTTTTTGCACACATTGCTTTTGCCCAGCTCTTTAAGAAAACTTTGGGGAGACTGAGGAGTGTAAGACAGGCTTCCACAGCTCATTCAAGTCAACTTTAGAGCCCTGTATGTGCTTCTGTATTGATAACATATTTTGTCCTGGTTTGAGCAACACAGGACTAATTTCTCTTTCAGTAATTTTATTTTTCAGTAAAGTCTCTTTTAATGCTTGGGAAAACTGTACTTTTAGAAGACTCTGGTGTCTGAATTTGCGAAAATATTTACTTTGTAGGCATCTATGGTATGTGGGTTTCAAGGTCTCAGTGTTTTCGAGCTAGCCAGGTGCAGGGATGGGGAGGAGCAAGACCTGGGCACTTGACCCAAGCTGGCCAACAGGATTATTTCATAACATTAAGGTCACATTCAATATAAATTAGAAAGTTTGCTAAGGAGTTTTCTCTCTTCCTTGATGGCTGCGATCCTGAGAACTTCTTGTCCCAGTGCCGGACCCCTGAGGCCTTCCCTTCCTCCCAAAGCCGTAGTGCTCACACTGTCGAACATTTGCTGTCCACTGCTGGGAGTGCACCGCTTCCCACTGATATAATTGGCTGAGTATAATCCTTGTATATCTTACATTGGTATCAGGATCAATACTGGTTCTTTAGTATTATTAACGTTAATTATTTAGTCTTATTCTATTAAATCTGTTTACATTTCAGCCCTCATGTTTCCTTGTTTTTCCCCGATTCCCCTTCCTGGGTGGGGAGGGGTCCTCAGGTGATAGAATAATTGTCTAAATGACAATACGTTGTTGTGGGTTCCTCAAACCATAACAGGCTTGTGTGCCCAAGGCCAAACTGCACGGAGAGAGGAAGAAAATTAGGTTAGAAATCCATCATTTTGCCTAGTTAGGCAGTTTTCAGGACTGTGTTTCAGGGCATTTCGAAAAAACAATCCTTAAATGCCATCTAGTGGTAAAAGCTACCCTCTTTTTACATTCTGTGTTACAGAGAAACACAACTGGAAAAGGAGCACTGTGCAAAGTCATGGTTAGACCTGTTTGGATTTTCTGACTTTCCTTCACATTCTTATCCTTGAATGTCAGAAGAACTAGGAATACTGGAAATACGTTCACATGACTGAAGCTCTGCAGTGCCGTGTATTGTGGTGTCTCACTTTCAAGTGCGTTGACATGGGAGTAGGATCCCTAGTTGCGAATAAGGAGCCTGGCCTTGCAGTGGGACAACTGGTAGGTCTCCTACATGTAGTAGGTCTCTGTGTGAACCCAGAAGCATCAGGATGCTGGGAGGGGAGACAGCTACACATTATGCAGGGACAAAAGGAACCTCACATGCAGAAACTTTAAAGGCAAGATATGCTTTATGGTGTCTTAAAACCGGTTCAGTGATGCTGCAGCAAGACTGTAGCAAGCAGTACCAAGCAAAGCACCATGACATAGTTCACTGATTCTATTTAAACTTCCCGCGCTGGCTCAAAACAAGCTGTCAACATTGGCTGAAAGAGTCTACACAGCATGAATTCCAACTGAAATTACTGACATCTTAGTGGTACCTTGCAGACTTTTGCAAACACTTCCTGGTCCTGCTTGACAAAAACCCTGTGCCCCAATGTCCTCAGTACCTGTCAGAAGAGAGTTCACTGACCAGCTGCCTCCTGTTTGGTTACACAGTGTTTTGGGGCTGCATTTCTGCAGAAATACTCATGTCTCTGAGAGGATGCTGCTGGGACCCCTGGACAGCCCGAGACTAGATCAAGGCTGAGCGAGTGATCTTCCCAAACTTTGAGGATCTGGATGGAGTCCTCTGGCATGACACAAACACACTGCTGTCCCGTACTGTCAACTCCACATTACAGCAGAGGAGCCTTTAATCCATCCCCAGGCAATCTGGCTCCTCCAAAGCAGCACCATAGCAAGAGGTAGACATGTGACACCAGTGGATGCACTACAGTCAAGCCCTTGTTCTCTGAGCAGTGCCACTCTAGCCAATGGCCCCAGCCTTAAGAAAGCTTAGGACAACACCAGAGAGCCTAGATCAGGTTTGGAGGCATCTATTTTTCAAGCAATGTGCATCCATATGAAAAGGAGGGTGGTGGGAGCAGAGAATGAGCCAGTCTCTGGATTCCCTGCTGAAAAGAGCTGCAGCTTGATCTGCTGCAACTGGTTTTCTCTTTCATCTCTTTTCCCCATAGCTGAGTTCTCTTTAAGACACACGTATAGGTGGTGGTGTGTGCAGTAGTGTTACTATTACTGAAAGTTTGTCAGGGCACTGAACTTGGCGTAGATCATTGCCTGATCAAATGTGACATGTTGATGAAAGAATCATTAAGTTTCAGGAAAACTTCTGAGGATTTCCCTGTGAAAATGCACAGCTCAAGGCATGTTATCACCATCTGAACAACTTTTTGGAGAATGTCCACGTTGTTGCAAGGCTAGAAATAAGCATCAGTCAGGCCCATCATCACCACTTCCTAAGAAACCCAAACACAGAAACGAGCAGCCAGAAATCTACCCCCAAAACTGCAATGCAGTGGGGCTGGCTCCAGCAACCCACATGGAGAAGGAGATGCATAAGGATACATGATAATGAGCACCGAGCCTACAAATCACATGAAATTGAGAATTGCTATGTTTAAGCTCACTTTTACGACAGAGAACATTTGCATTTCCACACACATGAAATCACACTCACAGAAGCATTTAACATCTCAGAGGTGGGACAAAGCAATTGCCTCAATCAAAAGATCAGGCAATATGACCCTCTACTGAAACACCAAGCAAAATCATAAAGACCCATTTCTCTTCAGAGATTCCCTCATTTTCTTCTTCCCAAGAAGAAGGGCACAGTTAGGGCAGCTAATTTGATGTCACACATAAAGTGACAGCTATTGCAAGCAAGCAGGCTGTATCTGCATGAGCGAACAGAACATAGGAGGGACAGAAAGCTGAGCAAAGCAGCTGAGCTGTGAGGGAGCAGGGGGAGGTCTATGGTTCACTGGCAAAGGCAGATTGTATGACACGTTCAGTGGCAGACCGCAAAAGAGGGCCAAGCAGGTCCATTTTTACAGTTTACTGTAGAGGAAGATGGAAAGGCCTTGCTGCTGTAAAAGGACTGTGGTTTGACCCAGGCCATGAAGACTGGTGATGGCAAAGATGGCTTCAAGCACTCCTCCACATCCTTCATCTCTTTGCGCTTCCCCTGAGGAGGAGGAACCTGGAAACACACTCAGATGAGGACCACATCCTCCACCGGGGCAGAGAAATGAGGGAGCAGGGAGATCAACCCCAGAGCCATGCATGCTAGGCTGGCACATTTCCCTGGAACTCTTCGTTGTTCCTGAGTGGCATCAGCCTGGGAAAAGAACAGGCAGTGACAGAGCTCTGTGCCCTCAGCTTTCCTAGTCCTCCAGGCTCTCCTTGGCAGGCTTTGGGCTTCTGTATATCTCTCATGCAGCATGCACAGTGGCATTTTCTTTCATGCAGGTTCAGGCTTGTAATAGTTGTATAGGGACAAGAGCTCTCCTGGAGATCTTGCCCTTAGCCAGACAGTCTGTGTTTCAGCAGCCTTGCTGTCCATTCCTCCTATGAGCCATTTCATCTTCCTTCTGCTGTCCCCTGCCCTCTGCTGGCAAATGCCCCTATGCCTGAAGTCCTCCCCTCCCTTTAATACAGAGGGGTGCAGGAACCAGGCATCTGTTTTCTGGTTAGCTGGACTGGGATGTCACCTCTACTTGCAAGTGTAACTACCTCATCCCAGAGGAGCAAGGAAGGTGCAAAGGGGCACCGACCGATTGGCTTTATCATGGGATCAAAGAAGAGCAGAACGGACCTGTGGCTGTGGCTGAATCATTCACGAACCAAGAGGTCTGTCTGGAAGTTGGCTGGTTGTGGTGACAGCTGCCACCTTCTTCTCCTTCAAACTTAACACCACTTTGCATACACTGTTCCTCCACCCAGCCTGCTGCTATTCCCATCTGCTGCTTCCTGACAGCAAGACACGGTGGAACAATGGCCTGTGCTGACAGCCAAGGCATCCCAACATATTTCCCCCAGCTGGCAGGGATGTACATCTCCTCCACCCCCTCCATTTTCATCTGCTGCAAACCTTCAGGAACACACACTGTTTGAAGTGCTGGCATCATTTTTCATTCTCTTTTCACCGCTTAAACTTTATAATCCATTATTTTTATAATGAAATCTATGACTTACAGATCAAAGGCCTGAGATTAGGCCAATCTTTTAATAACAAGATAGCACAATTCCCTGAACTTAATACCATTTAATACAAGACAGTGGATGAAATCTCTGCTCTTTCAGAAAACCTCTTCCCCCAGCTCAGGTCCTTGTTTATGTATACACATTAAGTGAAACCATCTTGATACAAACAAAAGCATTATCAGAAATGAAACACTTCTTAATACAGACAATACACTAATTCTCAGTTGATAAGACGTATTTCCAATGAGAAACTATGGAGGAGCAAAACTGAGGTCTGAAACTGTGGTTTTTGTTTTAACATCTCTTAGGACCTATATTCCACACTAGAGCTTTACCCCTTTTACAAAATGCTTTAAAGAAGACAAGCTACATATATTTTTTGCCTATTTCCTTTCAGTTAGGTTATGAATAGATGCAGATTTGCCTCTTGCCTGCTCATGTAGGCCACCCTCTGGAGCGCAAGCATTTGGTTCTGGCAGTTTCTGGTCAGAATGGTACTTAATCAGCCGCGTATAAGTGCATGACCCAATTGCCTTTGCAGTAAAAAGTAGCGTTCATGCTAAAATAACACTGCAACATACTGTGATTTTTGAGCTCACATGTCTTTGGGCTTATTATTTATTGGAAATGGGTCACTATTTCAGCGACTGCAAGAAGCACTTGAATAAAGCTACCTCTGCTTCTAACTCATAGACTGGAAGTGTTGTATTATCTGCTCTCCGTAAGAGCTACATAAGGTTCAAGCTTGCTTGTGTTGAGTGAGGTCTAGCCTGAAGCCCATTGTAGTCCCATGTTGCTACCAAGCTTTAGTAAGTAATGGCATGAGGCTAAACTAAAAACATTTCAGAAGCATCTAGATAAATTGCAGTGGCAAGAATAACCACTAATTTGATGCTGAGACAAAAGTTTGCCAGGCAACACACCATCCCCTTGTATTTAGCAGTCAAAAAGCAGGCCACAGAAGCATGGCTACAACCTTGCGGCCTGTATCATGACATGCTGCAAACTTTAAAGCCCTCATCCCTTTGAAGACTGTTTCAGCATAGCAAGAACCAGCAGTCAAAGAAAGGCCAAAATAAATAAAAAAGTTATATAAAATATATATATATGTGAAATAAATATACATGGAATATATATGAGAAAATATATACACATAGATATGAAACATATACATTACTTCACTTCCTCTAAAGGTCAACACTTCTACTAAAGATGGGGCATTATTCGGGACATATCTGCTAGCAGGAGTAGATGCCCACGTATGTAATACAATCACTATTGTCAGGTCTAAAAACTATTAGACTATGACCTACTAGGCTGTACTTCTTGTTTCTGGAGCAGGGCACAAAATTAACAAAGGATATCACATTTACAGTTTGCTAACAACTACGGAGCATTGTGCTCATCAGAGACAAAGCATACTTAAGAAACAGAAGCCTGTGAGGTGAAGGTTTGAAAATTATCATATTCAGATGTGGCTGTGGGGGAAAACCCAAGAATCCTCCGCAGCTGCCTCTAGAAATCCCAGCAACAGAAATTTACGCAGGACTGCAATACTGCAGTTCTCAGCACGGATTTAACACAGTAGCTGTGAATCCTGCTCAGACAGCTACAATTGCAATACTCCGCAGACACTGCAATTTCTATCCAGCATATGAAGCAGTTTGCCACAGTACAGACTGAGAAATCTCAAGGGGAGGGGATGGGGAGACGGGACACAAACAAAAAACCAAAACGCACAAGCATAACGGTGCTGTACTTTTGTAGAGTAGCGTATGTCCCAGAATTACTTTTCACTCTCCCACGGGTTACAGGCGAAACCTTGGAGTACGCCAACAGCAACGAGCTCTCCCGGGAGCGAACGTTAACAGATGTCGAGGTCTTCCGGCCCCGAGACCGTCCCCTGCAGGCCCCGAGCTTAACACCCCGGTTCTCTTCGGGGGTTTCCGGTCATCCCTCCGCTTCCCGACGACGCTGCCTCCCTGCCACGAACCGCACTGGCCCCCAACTGACGATTTACGACTCCCCTCCGGGAGTTTCCTGCCCGCAGCTTTTTTACCGGACCTGGGCCCTGCCTGCCCCAGCGCGTCGCCCGGCAACCACAAGCTGGCGCCATGCGCATGCGCACAGCTCCACCCCTGCGTGTCACTTCCGGTTTCTCTCGGTCCCTTCCGGGTTGCGTCGTGTTCCCGCCCCGCGGGGAAACTTTTCCTCCAGCAGCGCCGCGGGGCGAAGCTCGCGTGCGGGGTGGGGGTGGGTGGGGCGGCGCGCGCGACCCCGCCACTGCTGCCCTCGCGCCCGCCCGGCCGGGCGCCATGGCCGGGGCCGGCGGGCGGGGCCGCCGCCGCCACCGCTTTGTCCCAGGCGCCGGGTGGCGGCCGGCGGGCGGGCGCTGAGGAGCGGGCGGGCATGGCCTCCCCACCCGGCGGCGAGCAGCGGGCTCTGCGGGAGCGGGTGGCGGCCCTGGAGGCGGACCTGGGCGCCTGCCGCGGGCAGCTGGAGCGGGCGCAGCGCCGGCTGCGCCGCACCGAGCGCCTCTACAGCGAGGCGCGGGAGGGCAGCGAGGCGCTGAGGAGACAGGTAGGCCCCCGCCCCGGGAACCGGCTCTCCGATCCTTTCTCCCCCACCCGGCCCCAGCCC
>VFFE01009152.1:964193-981362 GCA_008921705.1 Burhinus oedicnemus | reverse complement strand
ACCACACTGAAATAAAATTTAACTTCTGCCATATTCTTTTCCATTACAGACACATCCTAGCTACCTCTGTAGGAGAGACAAGGCTTTTGTAGTAGTATTTCCCATATAACTCTTGAAGCAGTGATTTTTATTTATTTCTTTCACGTGTAGTTTACTTTTTGCTGATATTCATCCCATCTTTAGGTACGTCAGTTGACAGAAACCATGGCTAATCTGAAGATTTCTTCTTTTGGATTGGCAGCTTCTGGTGAAGGTAGAGTTGAGACACCAAACACATTAGTCCGTGGATGTTTACCTTTAACCTTGATATTTTTATTAAAGGAAAAATAGTATCTACTAGTTGATGTTTAGATACCTGTTTTCCTAAAGGAATTAATAATTCTTTTGAAGCTATTTGATCAAAATCAGTACATCTACAAAGTGTCTTTGAAATATATTTTAAATACTGTATAAGGAAAACATCTGAAGAAAACTTTGATGGCATTCTAGAATATTTGGGAAGAGACACATTTAGCATCACTGTGTTAACGTAGGGTGTCCTGACGAAACAAACTACACGTTCTTTATGTAAGGCAGATTTATGTTTCCTGTATTTCAGAGCTGTCCACCAGTGTATAAAATGGGTTTTTTATGATAAAGGAATAGCTTTACTCTCTTTCTGGCTTTTAATTAGATTTTTTGCATTGGAAATGTGAATATTGTGTAGGGTGGAACACAGTAACTGAAGTGCTTGTGAAATGGTGCTAGCAAGTGAAAGCTTAGTCATCTGAGTGAAAGCTATTTTAAACTTTTTGAAAATGTTTCTTTAGTAAAATACTGAATTTCAGATTAGTATTTCGAACTGAGAGAGTCAGTGCTAAAGATCTAATATACTCAGAGGGTGTTGAGTACCCATGATTCCATTAAGTCATCTGCTGAACTTCTACCAAACCAAGAAGCAATAGACCATGCATTTCTGAAAAGTTGTATTTGCACATATTTGTATGTTTTGTATAAAATAAATTGATTTAGAACACAATACAGTTTAAACAGTGCATTTATTAGAATTAAGCTCACAACAATTTTTAAGTTCTAATTTGTAGGCTTGCTGCAGAATTGCATGAACATGCATGTTGATCAGGCATAGTACAGAAAAATGTGAAGTTTTGAAAGAAAATGCCTTGCTCTGTCACAGTAAAGCAGAAAGAATAGTTAAATACTTAAAATATTTTGAATTTTTCTTTAAAAACATTTCAGTTACTATGATCATTCATGTATATATTGTAAGTAGGCCAATCTGCGCTTCAGAAGGTCATAATCAGTAGTTTGTGGCCTATTCTTTATAAAGTGAAACCATCGATTCCAGTCACACAAACATGATTTGTCATTCTTAAAAGTTCACTCCTCATGGGATACATAAAAATCCTTATTTCACTTGTACCTTTGGCTGTCTTTGTCAGGGATGCAGAAATACAAACTGACTCAACCCGGTAGTTAAGAAATAGTTTATGAAGGATGGGATTCATCCAGCCTCTCAACTTTACTCATGCTTAGTGAGAGAAAAGCCAGTGATCATGTGGTGATACCCAGTAGACACAAAGTTTTTCAAAGCTGAATCACGTAGGGGCAATCCATATCCAACGTATGACTGTTGGGGTAGGTCTGCTGACTGTTAAGATAGATTAGGCAAAGCAACATACAAAGGAATGTTTGTGCCTACTATCATGGTGTAACAAACATGGTTATAATGAGCACGTACTTGCATACCTTGTGTGTTGTATCATGAGTTTTGGATGGGGACTTAAATATCCTGCTGTTGAGAAATGAAGTGCATTGCTAGTTTTGTTAGGTCATTCAGGATGATATTTACTGAATATTCTGTTAACTGCTGGTTCCTGTTTTTTAAGCAGTAGCTATATGGAGGCAAGGTATTAGGTGCTGTTTGTGTAGTTACACTTTCATGCATGCCATATACGTTCTGTGTTAGTACTAGTAGTCATATATAATGGAAGAGGATTTCTTCAGTACAAGTAAAGCCCCCCTCAAATGTTTTAAGAATACATTCAGCATACCCCCCAGGCTTAATGTTTAGACATCATCAAGATGTGCGTTTTAATACAGATCTGTGAAATCATAAAGGACTCAAAACCCACATTCTTTAGGAATGGAGTTTTAAAATTCTCAGTTTTGTACAGGGATTCCTAAATGCAAAGATTACATTTTTATCAGTACTTAACTATTTTGCATATATGCTGTCTTAACAGTTGATTGTAGTAATAGTGGAAAAAAATACAGAAAGTGCTGAGAACAGGCTTCATGGTCATATTGGCAGAATATATGTACAGAATCCTTGGTCTGTCTATTTGAGTGTTTTTTACAATTCCTGTTTTCAACCCAGAACAGATTTTCTACTCTTTAGTAGCTAGGCTTTGAAACAGCACCTTTTTATTTTCTAATTTAGAATATCTGAAGTGATGCCAAAAACAATTATTACTAGATTCACTGTGGAGAAAGAGCTGAGTGGTTGGAGCATTATACTTGGGCATGAGTGCATCACAGTCATCTGTTGCTTTGCCTCAGTTGTGATTTGAGCAGACCATTTAGTTTCTCTGTCTTCAGATTAGGTTAGTAAAACTTTGGTAGCCCACAGTATTATGGGAAGAAATACATTTAGGATTGCAGAGCATCTTGGTATATCTGGTATTGATCTAATAGCTGTACCAAACATAAATATAGACAAAGATAAATATACTGGAAAAGATCATTCATAATCAGATTCACCAAGAAGGTTTCTAATGGAGTTAATGTGACTGACATGTATGAACTGTGTAGTCTTACTTTTGGCAAGATTGCTACATCTCTTACTTAAAATACATAATATTACGCAGTGACCTTGCAATCCTGTTTCTTACTAGTTCCAATACTTAGAGGATTCAGGGAGGAGGGGCAAGTGCATTATATAGAAACCCTAAACAAACCAATAGTCCTTCAGTAAAAGCATGAGGTCATTTAAAATTTGCTGACTATTCCTAAGAATCTGCTGTCTTTTTGAAAGTGTTTCAGAAGTACACTGTAAAGTTCTATCCAATGGCTTGACTGCTGGGCTGAAAAGAGTTCTTAAGTTTGTCTTACAGCTGTGGCACTGATGAGTTTTTACAATTTTGAAAAGTGAAAGTGCTGTAATTTCCATGATGTTAACATTCACATCAATTCATTCTTGAAATGTAAAATGCTGTATACAAAAACTTACTGGAAAATGTCAAGTATGTTTTTTATTTTAACTGCTGTGTTGCAATATTTGGTACAATTCAGGGCAATTGCGTGCATTCATTCTGAATATAAGATGGCAAATGACTTAATCTGATATTAATTTATCTTTCAAAGCCATTTGTTTGTTGTTTTTTTTTACAATGGTCATCAGGGCTACTAGATTGAGAATTTTCAAGGTACTCTGGCAAAATTAATCTGAAACTTTAGATTTCTCAGTTTAAAAAATGTCTTTTTTCTGCTGATGAAATCAAGTGGCAATGGAAGAACCTGCAATCATCTAATCTGTCTGGTAGTCAATGCGGAAATTTATTGCAGTAGAAAATGGATTCTCAGTAGAACTGTTCCACATAGCATAAATTAAACTTAAGTTCTCTACGGTATCTTGATTAAAGGCTTTGTTAAAGTTGTAATTTTGAAAGGATGAAGAGCAGGTCATAAGTGAGCATGGGTGGGCATTCCAGATATTCTGGACCATTGTGGAAAAAACTGAGAAGACAAAAACAGGATGAAGATATGATGAAGACCAATTAAAAAACTTTTAAACAAGTTGCAAGAATTGAGTAAGAGAGGGACAGAAGTAGGTGTCATAAAAGCAAAACTGGCAAATATTCAAGCTGCTGTTGTACAAGTTTGAAAGTGAGGGCAAGGATCTTAAGTTTTGTGTGAGAAAAGAGGAAGGAATAAGTGAAGTTTAGAAGAGGAGTGCAGTCACGTTTTCTCAAATAGAAGATGGTCTCAGTCTTGTCTAATAGCATGTGAAAAAATTTCTCCTGAAATGTTCTGTTGACTGCATGCCCTAAACTTTCTGGAAATTTAACCATTTCTAATAGTTGTAAAAATAATTCTTCGTAGTGAAGAATATACTTGCAGGCTGATAGCAGACTTTAGAATAATTCAATCTGCAAAGAATGTAACATTCTGTAACTCCCCTCCAGGATTTGGACGCAGAAGAGCAGAAATCATCTAACAGTCTGAATTGCTTTTCCACTGCTGAGCAACTAAGTTCTACTGAAGAAGAGGAGTCTCCAAATGTAAGAAAGAAGACTAAAATGGACACAAAACCACGAAACAATGTAACAGCCAAAGAATCAATTTCTACAGACAGTGTAAATTCACATTCACGCAAAAGTACACCAGATACTGCAGCATATACAGATGACAGTAGGACAGCAGACACAGAGAGTGAGCCAGAAGAAGGTGAAATTACAGATTCTGAGTGTGAAGCCTACAGCAGTGAGGATGAAGTAACAAGTGAAGAAACTGCTGATTCAGAAGACTCAGAAGACGAAGGTGAATTATTGTGGCTTTTATGTGTGGTATTACTGTATTTTTTCCAGGGGCCCATTAAGAACAAACTACAAGAAAACAGTTTGGATAATTAAAATAAAAATAAAAGCATGTGAATTGAGATACTTTGAATTAAAAAGTGCTGTATGTTACCAGTATTTGTTTCCTTCTCTTCACTTGCACAGTAGGCAGAAGTAAATAGTGGTGTTCTTGTAAAAGCTGTTTAGGGGTATAACTTCCTGTGCTTGTGTTGGAACCTCAGTGGTACAATAAGATTTGTTCAGATTAGGATAGTGATGGGAGAAAAAAAAGTCTATTGCTAAAATAGAGATTCTAGTACAGACCTCACAGTAACTCTGTGTATTAAGTCTCTTCAATTAATGTATAGTATTTTGATACTGTTCATAAGCAATCATGTGTGATTCAATGTAAGATGAATCCACTGTGGTGAAAAGGATGAATGTAGAGTACTCAGTACTATTTGAAATCCTATTATGTGTGCATTCCAGTGGCAACATGTAAGAAACGGGTATAGAGAGGAAACCTGTATGCTGGTTTGTACCAAAGATGATGTTCTCCTAGGTCCCTAAGACCGCCTCAAGAATTGAATGGTCTCAGGGGCAGGGGGGGAGTAACCTGTGAAAAGCTTAATGCAACCAGTTGGAACTACGTATATGCAAAGGATATTCCAAATCACAGAATGAAATACAACCTATAGAAGTCTGTACTGCAGCCTGTGCCCTGCACACAGTTAAGTAGTCAGTTTGTTCCTTCTGTTTTCATTACTTTACTTACTCAACTACTCAGATTCTGAGTGATTAAAGCCATTCAAAATGTGCTTGCTACCATCAGGCTTTCAGATTAAATTTCCTTCTCTTATTATTTTCTAATAATCAATTCTGCAGTGATGCTGGAGTAATGAAAACTGGAGACGGTTTCTGTCCTCCTAGTACCTTTTGAGCTAGTGTCTTCCCATCTTGCCATGTCTGTTCTAGCTGAGGTCATTGGAGACTGTTTCTGCAAATGTACATCCAAGAACAGAATTCATACAGCTGTTAGAATGTAATTACTTGACAGATACTGAGGCAAAAAAGCATATGCATCTGTAGGTTCATCTATTATTTTTTCGTATATGTATTGGTGCGTAGTGCTAATAAGAGCAAAAACTCGTAAAAATACATTTGACATAGAGATTATCAAATATGAAGTTCTACATGCATTAGGTTTGTGATGTGGTGAACAAAAAGGTGCTGCTTTTTCTCAAAGTAAAATTGTATTCTAATCTGCTATGACTAATGTCCATAAATTTATAATACACTAGTAAATTCTGTGAATGTATTTATATTTTGTTGCTGTAACTGAACAGTTGTGTACATGTAAATAACCAGAATTAGGCAAACATTTTTAATACTTTAGTGTGCAGTCAGAAAGTCTTTGAAACAGCAGTCTCATCAAAGTTTTCTCTCAGATGTGCTTATACATTTCTTTTTCTGAAAGTTGCATAGGAGTCAGCCAGATAATGGCTGAATGTATATGAGTTGTTTGAAAGCTATGGAATGTAGGGGTAAAACTGTAATTTCTTGGTAGTAACAGTATTTATTTTTTTTATAATTATAGATGAAGAAAAGATCTGGCCTCCTTGTATCAGAGTAATTGTCATAAGATCACCAGTTCTACAGACTGGATCACTTTATATTATCACAGCTGTGAAACCTGCTACAATTGGAAGGTAAAACTGAATGGAATTTTTTGTATATATCTGAAACCGTACCTCACTTTGGAAGCTGTGGAAGCCACTCAGGATTGCTTGGCCCTACTCTTTATGCTTGTCATCCTAGCATGTAGCAGTTGTGAGGTACTCTGAATTATGTTAGCCCGCAGTAAGGAATTTTAAGTCATGTCATGTAACATCATGCTCAGCAGTCATGAAAATTTGTTAGTGATAATTTGATCTTGTGTCTGAGTCCTAATGGCAGCATAGCTGCAAGTCATTCTTTGAAAACTGTTGTTTTCTAGAAAGTAAGTAAACTTTTTTTCTGGGCCACTGATGTAACTTTTTCAGAAATGGAAGAACACACCTTAGAAATTGAGGATCACAAGGAAGCATATCCTGGACTTCCTCACACATTCAAATTCCAGTAGAGTTGGTTTTTAAATAATTTGGGTTTTGTCCTAGCCTACATGCATTCTTCCAGTTCTAATATTTTAAAAAAATTAAAATCTGGTTTATTCATTGTGGATGATGAATTTAATGATGAATTAATGCTTTCTTCGGTGCTTACTGAAAACCTCACCCTTTCAACTGCTTTTACTTAATGTTGATAGATGTGTTTTCATTTGCTCTTACAGCTGGAGTTTTCTATGTATATTTATGTGAAGATTAACAGATTACAATTCTGCTTGCAGTTTGCATATAGGTCTTTGCTAACTGCATTGCTTCTTTGTCCCCTAGTATAAGAAACTAATACACAAATCCCTTCCTCCTACTGCAGTGTTTTTGACCCCCCCAAAAAAAGAAAAAAATCTATACAGATTACTCTCTCATTGCTTGTATTACCTAACTAATGCTACCAAGAATTCAACTTCAGAATTGAGGACTGATGCCAAGCTGCACTGAAGAGCTTGAAGGATGCAGAGTTCAGACTTTTACAGGCATTATGAGTATAAAAATTTCTGATAGAAGTGTCATGTTTATAGATAAGAATTTAAAGGTACAGCTTTATCATATATTAATTGCCTACTGTGTATAGTTTATAAATGGAAGAAGGGATGTGAAGCAACTCTTTAAATTGTGTGTGTTGCAACACAGTGTTTTACATCTGTAAAGCTCCCTAATAGCTCAGAAGAGAAACATGGTATTAAGGTTCGACTGAAATACATCTTTTGTAAGCCACTTATTAGACCTACTTCTACTTTCTCGTGACTTATATATCAACTTGCCTCTAGAGAAAAAGACGTTGGACACACACTTCAGATTCCTGAAGTTGGAGTCAGTAAGGTAACTATTGTTTCTGTCTGCTAAAAGGTAGATCAGCGTATGAATAAAGCTTTAGATTTTATGGCTTTAAATTTTCCAAAATCCTCTGTTAACTTTTGTAAAAGAACTTTTAGAATGAGTTTGGGTTTAGCCACATCTGAAGTTAGAAAAACGAAAATGTACGGTATTTTACTGAATGGAAATTTGTGAACAGCAGTATGATTTCAAAGTCTAGAAAAGCTAAGTATTTTTTTAAATTGGAGTTTTACTAATCCACAGTGTAATGCACAGTAAAAAATACTATACTATGAATCTTGAATTTCTTAGTTATTCAACTTGAGGAAAACATATTACTCTGTTAAGTATTAATGGTATACAAAATATTGATGTCAGCTAGTTAGAACTTTGTCATAAAGTACTCCAGTCCTTGCAATTGAGCTCAGAGCAACAGGTTTTGTTTTATTTTTCTTTAAGGCAACTGTATAAATATGTAAGTGATGTACAAGGAGTTTGAAAATTTAACAGAATTTCTTTCAGTGACAGCTTGTAATGGAAATCTGTTCTTCTGGTCAAGAAAGTTTAAAGATCAGTCGTGTGCTGTTTTGCGAACTACTTTAACACAGATCATAAATACAGCACTCTTAATAAAATAAAATGTAGATTGACAAAGACATGTCATCCAAACAAAAAAAAAATTGATAAAAACATCTGCAAGTGCAAGTATCTGAAATACACTTTACTATGTCTGTTCCAGATGACAGTTCTGGTTAATGAGCCATGTACCATATTTCATGCTGAACAATTTCCAGAGCAAATCTTTCCCTGCTATTAATGACTTTCAGGCATGTATTTGAAATTTGCTGTACAAAGAAGCCAAAAGGCTTTTATTTTTCTGTAATGTTACCGTTTTAGTACTTTACAGGTACCTGACTGTTTATATAAGAAGTTATTTCACTTTGTAGATAAGGAGTCAAAAGGCAGGAAAACAAATGACACATCTGATGAAACAAAAAGTTGCTACCAGTTTGTTTTCCTCGCCATTCATAGTTGATAGCTGTGGACAACTTTGGCATTTGCTTTTCTTGAGTGTGAAGTGACATTTTAAAAAATGCTACACCCTGCTGACGTAGCATCTTTAGAAAGAGTTTGGGTTCATCCTATTCAATAAAGCAGAGATGGAAATTAAATTACCTGTTGAATGAGCTAGTCAGTCTCCACCATTATTGGGAGTATTCCTGTTGTAAATGCTAGCCAAGCTACAAAATATTATTCTGATATTTTTTTGTTACTGAATGTAGCAACTGCTGTTGCTCAAAGATAAGAGATTTGGTTTTAAATGAACACTTTCTTCCCAGATTGACTCTTGGGGTTTTTTTCTCCAGTATAGCAAAAAGGATCTTTGCTGGTCACATTTGAAACTGTTGCTTTTTTAGACTTCTGGCCTTTACTGGGAGTCTTAGTAGGCTGCAGACGTTGTTACTTGGTTTGTTTAGTGGCTGTTTTTGGCGGCAGTGTGTATCTTTGTGAGTTTGGCCAGGAGTTGCGTTTTCTCTGTTCCATGTGGGCTTGGGAGCAATACCTATATAGAATTGCAACAACAAAACAAAACAAAACAGATTGTTAGTCTCAATATCAAAAGGGAGATAAAAGGAACAGCAAATGATGGCTAGTCATGTGTGCTGGACATTAAGATGCAGGTGAAGATGAATTACATGAAATTTACAGAAGCATGGTATTTAGGGAGCTATTTCAGATACGAAAGACCAAGTAACCTGAAGCTGTAGAATGATACCAGGTTGGGGTTTTTTAATTGAAAGAGAAAAATTGAGAATGTTATAAAATACCTTACAAGAAAACAGCCTTTTATTTATAAGAACAGTTAAAAATGCTGTATTACTGTATCTTGTAGTCCTTTAAGTCAAGCATACTTGCCACACTGGAAGTATATACTTTTTCAGTACTGAATCAGTTTATGGTCAAAATAGTTATATTATTAGTAGTATACTTTAGCTTATGCTTTTGTGGCCCATTCATTTACACTTCACATGGATGAAATCATAAGGTGTGGAATATTCTATTAACTTAGAGTACCAGAGCCACTCAGTTAAAAGGCCCCAAAATATATTCTGAAATCTTACTTTAAAATAGTATATAAATTGTGAGGTATTTGCTTAATAAGAACGTTTCACTTAGGCTTCTGTTTGTCAGTTCCATGCAGAAGTATATTTTGACCACGATTTGCAAAATTATGTTCTTGTGGATCAAGGCAGTCAGAATGGAACAGTTGTTAATGGAAATCAGATTCTCCAGGTGAGTACCTGTTGCAATAATGCTGTGTACGTTGCAGAAAACTGTAGTCATGGGGTCATTTTAAATATGTCATGGCAAATCACTAACAACATCATTGTATGGCTTCTTTCATGCATTAGTCTCTTCCTTGGTTCCCTTCTGGTTTTTATGGCCACTTACAACACTAAATGTTTGATTTGTATTAGGAATAACCTACTACGGTTGCAGTTGCTAGAGTGAAATACCCACTGTAGTTAAATACTTGCCTACATTTGTCAGACCAAACTGAATTACTAAATTATGAGCAGCATTCATGAAATAGTTTGTGCCCTTCGTTAGTAACTTATTAACACCGCTGCCAAAACTTTCTTTTGCTGTAGCCTAAAACAAAATGTGATCCCTACATCTTGGAGCATGGAGATGAAGTGAAGATTGGTGAAACTGTGCTTTCTTTTCATATACATCCTGGCAGTGATACTTGTGATGGATGTGAACCAGGACAAGTCAGAGCACATCTTCGCCTAGACAGGAAAACGGAATCTTCTGGTTAGTCATGTTATCACGGGATATGTCTTTTATTATAGCTCTTTACTTTATAAACGTAATTATTATTTCGGGTTTGTTACAATTTTCTTGTCAGCTGGGAATAGTTCTACAATACATGATGATGTATTTTCTTCCTGGTATGTGTGTCTGTGTAATAATGTTAGAATGGAAATTCTCAGAGTTGTCTTATGTTTCAAAATACTGTTACATTATTCATTAGAAATTCAGTCCTGTGTTCTTCCTTTCAGTTTGCCCAGCACTTAGCAAAGAAGAGAGAGAGTTAGTCAGAAGAAAAGCATTAAAACAAATACGGGTAAAATATGGTTTACAGGTGAGTTTACAGTAGAAGTTGATTAAGTGTTTGAAGTGTACATTTACTTTGTGATTATTTTTTAAGCCATAGACTTCCATGGCTAAGGGAAGTTTTCAAACGCACTCAAACTTCAGCCTGGTAGTTGAGCTCAGGCTTGTCTTTTGTACACTAAATAATAATTATTTACAAACATCTGCAGAGAGAGAGATGATGGTAACAGGGCATGGAAGTTCTGTTAAAATTTTAGGAAAAGAAAGTTTCAAGATGTACAAGATTGCTTATCCTTTTGAGGTTAAGATTTCTTAAGACACTTCTATTTTTATTTCTGCACATTAAGTTTGCACTAAGTTGCAGTGCTGTCTTTTATTTGGAAACCAAAAATAATAAGCAACTGAAAAAACGATGTAAGGAAAAGGGACATTTTTTAAGTTTTTACTTTAAGTCCACTTTGCCATAGAAGAATACCAACATGAATGTACAGGCAATATAGTATATAAGTATTCAAGTTACTTCCGTTTTAGAGATTATTTTAACTATGGGGTTACATCTAGCACTTGTAATAAGTATTTGTATAGAAAACAGAATGCCGTATTTTCTTTCAAATTCTTCAGCTGTCAAAATAATATTAATACAGAATATATCCATGTGATTATTTGTCATCTATTCTGAAAAAAACAGTTGCTGAGGAACAGACTAAATGTTTAAACAAAAAGCCATTGCTGCTTAATATGGAAAGATTAATTCTTCATACCAACAGAAGATTCAAGCAAATCTGTTAATTTATTTACAGCCTCTGTGAAATTAATGAATTTGACAATATTACATTATTATCTGATGATGGCAATAACATACCTTACAAGGTATGGCTGTAAGGTAAGAAACTACTGAGTGAGGACTACAGGTTTTTGTTGTAAGATTTAGAATTCATGAAATAGGCTGAAGCTGCCATACTTTTGGAGGGAAGCAGTGAAGTTACCAAAAATAAAGAATTTTAAAGCCTGCTTTCTTTGTCTTGATGGAATTTAATCTGTTTATAAAGAACACAGAGTATGAAAACAACAAAGCAGTGAAGAATCCAAAGTACAAAGACAGAGCAGGAAAACGCAGAGAGACCATTGGAAGTGAAGGAACCTTCCAGAGAGATGACAGTCCAGCTTCTGTTCATATGTAAGTCTGTTTGGGGACAGAAAAATCCTGTGTGTCCTTCTCTAGTGAATCTTAAAAAATGATGATAAAGTAAGTACCAATTACTTACTAGGATACAGTTTGTTAGCTTATGAATTATCTGTATATAATGTGTTAGGAGAGCTAGAAAATAGTAAGCTATTCTCACTTCCCAGTTCATACGCTCTATTTATTAACTCACCTTCCATACAGAATTCAGCTTAGCAGTAAGGATGCTTAGATCACTTCTTACAAACTCAAAATACCAAGGAACAAGTGTCTCAATTTCTATTTTCCTATCCAGTCCCAGTAATAGTATACATGTAAATTTTTCACCTGCAGTTTCTTTCATTGTCAATATCCAGCCTATCATAGGACATGCATTTTGATACCTCTTAAATGACACTTACTTTAATCTTCCTCTTAATTATTCCTTTGTTTCTGTAGTTGCTTTTTGGGGTGTTTTTAAGAAACATGAACTTGTGCGTGCTTCTGAATTAGTAAAAGGAAGTGTGAGACAATGAAATATGTGCGTTAGGATGATTTGGTGGTGAGGTAGTGATACAGCTTTTTCCCTAGCGCAGTCAATTCCCACCCACTCATGCAGTATCTCCTAACTCCTGAAGTAAGCAAGTAGTTCAGGAGTTTTACGAAGGTTAGCATTGACCAGAGGCTTAGAATAGCTTTGGTAACAGAAGATATTCATGGAAGAGCTTGCAAAAGGTAGCACTAGGGTCTTCTGGGTAACTCTTAATGGAAGTAGGAACAGCATAGCAGTTCTGGTTTCTAGAGCAGCATATGCATGCACATTTCTGTCCCTCAGTATTTGAGTTGAGAGCATACTTTTTGTCGTAACTCTTGCTTATCAGTTATTTTAAACTTTCTTCTAAGTGAAATCAGCAACAGCAACAAAGGACATAAAATGTTGGAGAAGATGGGATGGAAGAGAGGGGAAGGCCTGGGCAAAGATGGTGGTGGTATGAAGGATCCGGTAGGTCTCTCTGGTTTTTACTTGGAGCAAAAAGGAACAGAAATATATTTGCAGTGACAAATGTCTAATTGTAAGCCACTATTCACTTGAAACATTTCAAAATCCTGGTTAGGAAGGCCTAATCTCAGTAGGACTAATCTCACTTAATCAAGTAAAAAATTATTTATTTTGAAATTTTTCAATTATTTTGTCCCTTCAGTGTAAATTGCCAGTTATGTCTGTGTTTGTTGGTAAACTAAGCAAGGGAGGACAGACAGCTTCTAGCCATTGAATCAATAATCTCATATTTGAATACAAAGTCTGGAGAACATTGAAATCATTTTAAGTGATGTGAATTCAAGATGGACTTATGGTGGAATCCTTCACTTTCTCTGAGGCCGATGTAGCACAAAAGTCAAGCCAGATGGTGGACCATGGGAGAGGAAAAGCTGTCTGAAGTCACTGTAGCCACCCAGTGCTGGGCTTCTGTGCCAGCCATGTTAGCCCCATTTTTGTCACCAGAGATGGGTTGTCTTTTGGCACTAGTGCTGCTCAGAGCCACACCATGCCTTTTGTTGTCAGCCTACCCAGCACAGGGACCGTATGCTATTCAGTCGGTGAGGAGTACTTCACAGTAATATTAATGGCAGGCAACATCATTCAGCACTCTAGAGCATAGTTCTAGAGGTGGTGATTTGACCCATCATTTTAACAGTACTTCAGATGTCCAGGTATGATCTAGGTATATTACAGCCCTAAAGAGAAGCGTGTGGGGAGGGATGGTGGAATTAGTATTGTAAAATATGATTTAAAGTATGTAGATTACCTAACTTGCAGTTACAACAATATTTAATGTATTTGACAGATCCACCTTCAGTTACATAAGACGCATGCAGGTTTGGGTACCAGCAGACCAGCCTCAATTGAAGATGTTCAGATCATCCAGAGCAAGAATAAAAAGAACTGGGATAAAGCACGAGAGAGGTTTGCTGAAAACTTCCAAGAAACTAAATCACAAAGGGATACACCTAAGATTACGCCTTGGGTTAGAGGGACTGTAGAGTAAAGTCCCTCTGGTCCCACAGCAGGGTAATTCCTGTGTGTAAATAGTTGGGAGAGAATTTATTTTTATTCTTTTTTCTTTTGCTAAAGCAGGAGTTTGGTGATATGTAAAATACAGTTGTGGAAAAAATTATACAAGATTAACTATTATGTTAATTGGTTTTCTGTAGTCTTCATGCTTTTATAAAAACACATTTTTAATAAGAAATGAATGGAATTTAGGGGGATATTCAAATTTAAGTACTTGAAAGTGATTCTCAGCAGCAGCAGGAAGTTTCTTCAATTGTGTTTTTAACGCCATTCTTCATGGAAAGTCAAACAAAAAAAATCTGTTAAATTTGATACCTTTACCATTGGAACAGTGGTTTAAAAGCAAGCTGGGAAAAAAAAAAAAAAGAAAATCCTGTGGACCCCTATTAACAGAGTATAATATTGCCTTTTCGTCTCTTGTATGTTTATTCACAGTTGTCATGAAACGCTCAGCAAGAAGTATACCACTCTTAAATTCACACAGTTCAGTACTAGTCACATGTCTCAGCTTACTGTAAGGGGGGGGAAAAAACTTGTTTTTAAATGATGCATCAGTACTGTTCACAAATAAATACTGTACTCCATGAAATAAAGTACCAGCATTGGTGAAGAAAACAATGGTCAAAGAAAGCTTGTAGCAAAATTTTCTTCTGTGAAGAACTTGCTTGAGATTTGTTTAGTAAATCTGTATCATGCCTTTAAAAGAGGAGGTATGTTTAGAAAACTGCTGTCCATGTGTATTATTTATTAACTTCTTGTTGTGATACATCCATTGCTGGCAATGGATATTATGCCAGAAAAAAAACAACCAATTTTTGGTGGGGAAGGATTGCCAAACTGAAGCTAAAAGCCTGGTATTTATTCAATGTTCCTAAACACAATAAATCATGGTCAATTTAAGCAGTGTGCTTCTTGGTACTGTCTTGTGCATAGGCTGGATAGGAGCGCTCTTCTAAAATGAGAAAAACTTAATCCCATTTTAGTCAAGTTAAAGTTCTGGTCCTTGTCCAAGTGAGGGAAACTTGGTAGTCTCACCATCCTATTGGATCATGCAGGCAACTATCAAGCACTGTTGAGCAAAACCAGGACAAGTTGCTAGCTATTTATCTTAGTATATCTTTAGACACATACAATATAAAGCAAAATATTCAACCTATGTTATTTAAATCATTAAAGCACACAAGTTTAACAAGCTGAAGCATGCCTTACTTCAGCAGTATAGAGCTGAAGATGGTTATGAGCACTCTGAATGCCTGCAGCAGTATTAATTTAATTGAAATCAGTTCACTGTTAGTGTTTGTAAGCAGTTATTTTTTTTACTGTTTTAGTGAGAGTTATGAATTATTGGATAACTTTGCTGTTGCATTCCTTTATATTACCAACTTTACTTTTTCAGAGGCTACCTATTTCTAGCTGTGAAAAAATCATTCTGCATGAAACAGCTACAAGTTAAGTTTTAGTTCACCATGTATCTAAAAAGGCATTTTGGCTACTAGGCGGAAAGAAAACTTGTATGCTAAAAGAAAGGTTTATGTGCCTTCCCCCCGCCAAAAAAAAAGTTGACCTCTGTGTTCTTTGTAGTAAATCAAACCACAAATCTTAATCTGAAGGGAGAGCAAGACATCTTGTACATACCTTAGTAGGAACGTTAGCTTTCCCTCTCCCCAATTATTCACGTAACAACTCTAAGAAAAGTCAATCACTGGTTTATTGTTGCCTTGCAAAGAAGAAACTTGACAGGATTTAACTGAGTTTGCATTTCATAAAGTTTTTGAAGTAAGACATTTGCCTTCTGTGAGAGACACGGTGTCACGCAGTCAAGCGTTGACTGCTTTTGGTACTGCAGCTTCCTCTTTCAACAAACAATTCCATATAAAGGGTTGAAGCTTAGTCTCAGTTCAGTGTTGGTGTGACAAATCCCATTATCTCTTGATGCTACCTAGGAAAGTGGAAAAAGTGGTGCCATTAACACACACAGCACTGTTAACAAAACAACTGAAAATAAGGTCCTTTATTGAGTAGGAAGACTTGTACTGAGCTAAACAGCACTTTTCATCCCCTACCTTAGTGACCTCTTAGAATGTTTTAAATACAAATTAGTTAGGTGAAAACCACCAATGGTGTGCAAGCCTTATATGCAAATGCAATACTGCTTTCCCTCATGTCAGGAGGGGAACGTGAGTTGCCATTGCACTTTTATGATTTTGGAGGCTATAACCAGTAAGATACAGCATGAAGTTTAACTGTCTTACCTTCTCAGTCCTCCAACCATCCTGCTGCCTTTTCCAACTTATGATACTTAATATCGATCACTTAGACAAAGTTGCTTTTCTAGACATCCAAAGTTTTAGCAATTTACTGTGTGTATATATAAATATTGCTAGTGACTATGTATAATCTTAAAGCTGTTAAGAGTAACATTTTATATAAACAAAGCATTTTCTGTAGTCCTAATAGTAAATTTTGCAAAGGAACGACTTACCAAACATATTTCTGAAATTTAACATAAACTAAGAAAAGTAAGTACATACATATCCTCAGTGCTGAACAACTCAGATGGCAAGTAAAAGCAGGCAGCATATTCATTATTTGTGAAAGCCACTGGACTAAACACGCCAACAGGGGCTCTGAGCTATTGTATACCTATGAGGTATTTTTATAAAACATATTGTAGATGAAACTGGAGGGGATTTTACAGACCCTTTGCTGCTGCAATTGGCTGTATGAAGTGTACCTGACAGGGCCTTTCAGCCAGTACGTAACAAATCCATAGCAGCAGGAAGAGATGTCAAAAACAGTATCCCATTATACAGATGTATTTAAATGTGCATACCAACAGATTTTGTTCTATACGAACTTTTTATAACTGCTGCATGTCTTTGTGAGCACAGAATGTGGGATTTTTCTCTCATCCAGTTGGTGCCTTACGAATGTTCTTCGTCTGCCTCTTGTTTTAATCCGGAATACGACTGTTGAGGAACGTACCTGGGTTTCTGCGGCCCAGCTAGCACTGATCTTGGTACAGCCCTGCAGCGGAGTAGGGCACTATCCGCTCTCATCCCTTCGCGCTCAAGTGTCTCGGTGTTACTCAGCACTGCAAACGGGGCACACGCTGCCTCTTCTGCGGCTCCTCAGGCTCCTTGGGCAAGGCAGGGGGAAAAACGAGGGTTACGGCCCGGCCGCCCCGCCGGCGGGGCCCTTCCCGGGCGCACACGCGGCTCAGTGCCAGGGTGTCCGGGCAGCGGGCCGGGCCCGGCAGCACCGCCGGCCCCTTCCGTCCCC
>VFFE01009152.1:939063-964173 GCA_008921705.1 Burhinus oedicnemus | reverse complement strand
GCCCCCGACCCAGCCGCCCGCCTCAGACCCCGCTTCGGAGCCCGGCGAGCCGCGCAGACCCGGCGCCGGCCCGGCCCGCTACGGGCGGCCTTTACTTCTCCGCCCGGCCCGCCGCCATCTTGTCTCGTCTCGTCCCGTACGGCCAACGGCCGCGGCGCGGCGCTCTCCCCGCGGCGGCACCGCACGGGGGCGGGCGAGGGAGGAGCGCGGCCTGCCGGGCCGGGCGCCGCCGCGGGCCGGGATCCGAGCCTGGCGTTTGGCCTTAGAGCTGCTGCTTTTCCTCCTCCTCCGCTTCGCTGCCTGCCTCCCGCCGGGGCCGCGCATTGGCTGCCCAGCCTGGCCGTGGGTTCAGGAGCTCCGGGAAAGGCAGAGAATTGGGATGTTCCCCCGAGTTGGCAGCTGATGTGGTACCCTGCAGCTCGGGAGGCGCAGGAGGAGTAGGGAAGGACACACAGGAGGACAACGTGACCGGAGGCCAAACACCCACAAAAGAAAATGAGATCCATAGATACTAGTTTAAAAAGACATCTACATGACCTTTTTGAACATTTAGGATGAAAAATTATCTTAAGAAAGAATGAGTGGAGTCTCAGGAGTGATCCTGAGAAAGAAATGCCAGGAGGATCCAGCGCAACCTGCCAAGGGAGCCAGCATAGCATTAGCCTCAGCCAGTTTGTGGGCCAGCAGAGCGCCTCATCCCACGAAGAGATGACTCTTCATCTGCCGTTCCCTGCCCTTCTGTTGCAAATGCCTTACGGCCTCTACTCCTCAGCCTCCCTCTGCTCTCCCTCCACGTTCCCTCCCTTTTCTACCCAAGGGCAATGGTGGACTGGCCTTTCTTAGTAGTCTTAGGTCAAGCCTGGTTGCTGCAGCAGACAGTGTGCTTTGGCCAAACCTCAACTGTTGGGCTTTGTGAGACTAAAAAGTCTGCACAGGTAGTCAGGCTAGATTTTGTAGCACCTTGAGTCTTGCACTAACGTCTGTTCATCTTCAACCTTTTCCCCCTGCAGTCCTTCACTTTCTTCCCATTTCCCCTAGCTAATTTTTTTCTTCTAGATCATCAGTTTTCTTCATTTAGGTACTGTCTAAAAAAAATCAAACACAATGCTGATTGATTAAATAAAACTGTGATTCTTACATGAGTTAACCACCATCACACTGCTCACTGGATTTGGTTTTTTCAACCTGTGCCGCCATCAGGCAGGAATAGTCTCTAACATGCTCATCAATGTTGAGTTAAGGCTTAGTGTGAATCAAAATCATAGTTGCAGTTCCTTAACTTCCTTGGCAAATCCCTAATCTTTCTGTTTGATTCTTTATCTGCACAATGGGAATAATAATAGTTGTTTTCATTCCCTCTTTAGAGATACTCAAAAACTGTCTAGACATGGTCCTGGCCCTGCTTGAGCAGGGGCTTTGACAAGGTGATGTCCAGAGGTCCCTTCCAACCCCAACCGCTCTGCTATTCTGTGATTACCGCAGAAAGGTGTGGTGAGGAACTGACTGGCAGTTGGATACTACAGGGGTGGAGACCATAGACATATCTAGGCAGGCAGAAAGAAGTCTTCAATTAAGGATAGCAAGAAACCAACAAAAAACCCAAGGAGACTGGGAAGTTTAAGGCTTAACGGAAAGAAGCAATCTGCTGTCCAGCCTGCCCTTCACCAGCTCTCCTTGAGATTGGGATTCATGATCCAAAAGAGGTTAAGTTGCAAGAAGAACAGCAAGCATGTGATGAGCCTGAATGGTAAATACTAAAAAAGGAGGTTTGGAAAGAATACAAGTAGCTGTTCTTTAGTGTAAATGTCAGCCTACGGTGGAAAGACTAGAATGGAACTCCATCAAACCTTGCCTGAAGCAGTCGGTGCCACCACGGGAGCAGGTGCCATAGGGCAACACCCTCGGCCAGCCTGGCAAGTCCAGTGTTCCTCTGCAGCATAACAAAGAAACAATAGGTTAAAAAAGAAGTGATACAATGCATAATACAAAAGTAAGTGGCACAGCACTGGGCCATTTTGGCTTTTTGGAGCATTGTCACATGCTTTATAAAGAGCAATTCTCCGTTGCATGACATTGCTCAAAGTCCTAGTGTTCCCAAACTTTTACTCAGAGGCAGGTCTGGATAGGACTATCTATTTGTAGACAATTGCTCAGTGTGCTGTAGGTGCACTGATCTTCCACAAAGGCAGTGGCAGGGAAAACACTGCTGAGGTGTTTCTGAGGTATGTTTTCTGTTTGGAGACTTTTTGAGGGATTTTCTGATCTGTGCCAACCAAGAGGTTGGGGTTTTTTTGTTGTGATTGCTGTGGGAGAGCAGAGCTTCTGTCTGGGTGGGTTATTTGACCATGAGCAGTTACTAAGCTTTCTACCAAGGAGGTCAATGTGACCTTTTGAGTGGTGCCCAGTGATAGGACAAGAGGTAACAGGCACAAACTTGAACTTAGGAAGTTCCATCTAAACATGAGGAGGAACTTCTTTACTTTGAGGGTGGCAGAGCACTCGAACAGGCTGCCCAGAGAGGTGGTGGAGTCTCTGACTCTGGAGACATTCAAAACCCGCCTGAACGCCATCCTGTGCAACCTGCTCTAGGTGAACCTGCTGTGGCGGGGGGGTTGGACTAGATCATCTCCAGAGGTCCCTTCCAACCCCTGTGATTCTGTGATTCCATGTGGAAATGATAACCAGGAAGCACTAGAGATGGGCTTCTTGTGTTTGTTCAGGTTGAGCACAAAATAATTGGGTGGACAAGGCCCCCATGCAGTTTTTTAGAGCTTCTTTAAAGCACTTCATGGGAAGGAGAGTGTAGTTGGGATGTTCTTGAAAAGTATGATTTTTTTGAGGCAGTAGTTCCATTTTTCATTTTACCATAAGAATGCTTCATTTTAGACATCTGTCTTTATACAGCAAAGACTCGACTTGGAAATTGCTCACGGTACACACCATGAGGAAAATCACAAGTTCTTTAAAATAGTTTTATCCACTACATGTCTTTAGTGTCAAATTTTGGAGGTATTTAAAGAAGGATAACTCTTCTGGTGAATTTGCAATATTTGGGGTTTATTATGGATTGAGATATTCTGTGTATGTTTTGACTTGATGGAGAAATACATGTGAAAGATGACCGTGATATTCAGCTGTGTCTGCTTTCCCACATGTCTGTACATGTGGCACCCTGTAGAGACCCTGCCACTGGGCTGATGGTTGAAATCTGCACCTTGTTTGCTCAAATACCCATTTATGTTGAATTTTGCCACAGTCAGAGTTGAGTGAAAAACTGAATGTGGTTTCAAGCTTGTAATCATTCTCACTTTGGGTAGTCGCTGCTTGTATTTCCTCAGACCTTCTGCAAAAACTAAGGTTAGCTGGTTCTTCCAAGGCTGTATATTTGGTGTTATTCAAGGGATATTTCAACATTGTAAAAATGTTTAAACAACTGTCTACAAAATGTGATGTGAGTTTCACCTGTTTCCTCACTGTCCTGTGACCTGCATTCAGGAAAGTATTTCCTTTCCCCTAGACACTGCTGACACCTGGCTATGGTAATATTCAAATTCCCAGTATTCACCGTTAAAACTAATGAACTGTTGAAGTCTAGATAAATCATTTTAGTCGTTACAAATAAAGATTAAGAAGGCTTAACTGAGTGTAAGGCTCATTTTTAAAATGCTGCAGTGGATATGTTGTCAGGAGACCTTTAAGTTGAGATCTCAGTATACTTGAAGAGGCCTCCTGTAACAGCTGGCAGAATTATTAATAGCTGCCACAACTGATTTAAGTAAAGAATGTGTTTTCTTGGGGGATTTTAACTAATGAGTCATGTTATTTTGTTCACCTTAGTTTTTATTTATTTTGCTTTGAAAGGAAGAAGTTTTTGTTATGCAGACATGTGGATACAGACAGTGTGCCTGGGTTTGAGACCTCGAAAGAGCAGCCTACAAATTCTGGAGTATAAGGGCAGGAGTCTCAACTGGGATGTCACCGTGTCTTGAATGAGTGCATGCTAACCTCCATCAGCTAATGATCTGGTCCCAGATGCTCATAAGCCAGTGTTAGTAAATAGATGGTAGCATGGATGTTGGTACAGAAGTCTATGCATATACACTCATGCACTAACTCTGCAAGCTGGAGGAGAACCTAAAATGTTTATGTCAGACATCAGAGGAACAACACAACCCCAAACTGAGAAATGTGCTCCTCTTTCACGGCACCATCCTTCTGCCAAACTGTATGTGTGGCACCACAGCAATTAGCCAAGGAAGATCTTTCTATTGTCATTCATTTAAGAAGCCCTGATATGTTTGCTCACCTAAATGAAGCATTTACCCCCTGCTTGTATTCAGCATTTCAGGTGACAGCTGCACTAATAGTTGGCGTAATCATAGTGCCAGCCAAATTGCAGCAATGTTACAGGTGTCAGGATGCTTACATATTTTCAAAACACTGCACATTTCAGATTGTGTTTCTCATTTGAATAATTACATGTTTTATATTCTTTTACATACCGTTAAAGAGTCTAGAGCCTTAAAATCAGTAACTCTTGACAGCTGCAGTGGCACAATTTTTTACTGGCTTCAGTTGGAGTGACTCAATCATCTGACAATTAGCAATGATTTTACAAAGCATATTTTGGAATGTACAAGGCTCATTTAGAGTAAAAAATCATTTTCTGCAAAGTGAAGATAGCAGTCTTCACTTTAGGCTTTCATAGTGATATTTTTTGCCAGCTAGTTGCCACTGTAAGTTTCTGTTTACATAAGAATAGCATATCATTTAATTGATGGTTTACATCTATTTTTTTTTATGAGGATGCCTCTTTGAGTTCAATGCAGTTACTTGGAATTTATGCTGGTATTAATGAGAAGAGAAATAGGCCCCAGCCCTGGATCCTTGGAGCGGGAGGTAGTAACCAAAACATGGCTGAGGACACCGAAATATCCCCCATGAAATCAACATGAAGAGTATGTTGTTAACATTGTAGTCAGGCCCTCAAGTGTTGCAGAAATGCAAGAACTATAGTTGCCTGAACATTTATCAGAATTTCCAGCTGTTGAATGCTTAACTGCATGATCCTAACGGTGTTGTTTCAATGCAGTTTTCTTGCTTCATGATTTAATGTATAATTATATTCTCATGCCCTCTTTACTTCCAAAGATCGTCTACAGCTTTTATTGCACAGGAGGGAGTGTGCTTAGCTAGCAAGCAACTGGATCGTATTTTTTCTCCTTACTTTCCCTTTCACCACTCACAACTCCTCTTCACATCTTCTGGCCTGCACCAAAAATTCTGTGCTCTTCCTTGGACCATCCCTTCTTTTCAACATCAGAATACTCATTGTGCTTACACTGTACTCTCCATGCTGCAGCAGTGCAGTTACAACTAGTGCATGAACATGAGGCTGAAGAAACTGCTGCAAGTGGTGCCAATGTTGAATAAATGACTCTTTCATGATTTCAAATTCACCTACTATTTTCAAGTCATAGAATCATAGAGTCATAGAATGGTTTAGGTTGGAAGGTACCTTAAAAATCATACAGTTCCAACCCCTCTGCCATGGGCAGGGACACCTTCCACTAGACCAGGTTACTCAAAGCCCCATCCAACCTGACCTTGAACACCTCCAGGGATGGGGCATCCACAACTTCTCTGAACAACCTGTTCCAGTGTCTCACCACCCTCACAGTAAAGAATTCCTTCCTAACATCTAATGTAAATCTACCCTCTTTCAGTTTAAAACCGTTACTCCTTGTTCTACCACTACACTCCCTGATAAATATTCCCTCTCCGTCTTTCCTGTAGGCCCCCTTTAAGTACTGGGAGGTCTCCCCAAGAGCCATGCTGAACAACTCCAACTCTCTCGGCCTTTCCTTATAGGGGAAGTGCTCCAGCTTTTTGATAATCTTGGTGGCCCTCTTCTGGACCCACTCAAGCAGGTCTATGTATCCCTTATGCTGGGGCCCCCAGAGCTAAACAGAGTACTCCAGGTGGGGTCTAACAAGAACAGAGGGGGAGAATCACTTCCCTCAACCTGCTGGCCACAATTCTTTTGATGCAGCCCAGGATATGATTGGCTTTCTGGGCTGCAAGCACACATTGCCAGCTCATACGCAGTTTTTCATCCACCAGTACCCCCAAGTCCTGCTCAGGGCTGCCTTCAATCCACTCATCACTCATCCTGTATCCATGTTTGGGATTGCCCCAACCCACGTGCAGTACTTTGCACTTGGCCTTGTTGAACTTAATGAGGTTCACATGGGCCCACCAGCTCTCAAGCCTGTCAAGGTCCCTCTGGATGACTTTTCTTCCCTCTGGAGTATCAACCACACCACTCAGCTTGGTGTTATCTGCAAACTTGCTGAGGGTGCACTCAATCCCACTGTCCATGTCCCTGGCAAAGTTGTTAAATAATAGTGGTCCCAGTACAGACCCCTGAGGGGCACCACTCATCACTGGTCTCCACCCAGACATTGAGCCATTGGTTGCAAGTCTGAGTATGACCATCCTTATCCACTGAGTGTCCACCTCTCAAATCCATGCCTTGCCAATTTAGAGACAAGGATGTTGTGCAGGGACAGTATCCAATGCTTTGCACAAGTCCAGGTAGATGACGTCAGTCAGCCTTCCCTTATCCACCAACGCTGTAACCCCATCATAGAAGGCCACCAAATTTGTCAGGCATGATTTGCCCTTAGTGAAGCCATGTTGGCTGTCCTGTTGGCTATTCATGTGTTCAAAATCAATCAACACGCTTTAGTGCTTTGATGTCCAAAACCAATCTTTGAAGGCTCCGATCAGTAAATGGCCAGTGTCTTACTGTGCTGCAGTCTTCCAGAAGAGGTTAAAATCCAAGATATTTACTTCTTTGGGCTGTTAAAGTTTCCATAAGGTTTTCAGCACACATGGAAGTATTTTGACCAAATTCCAACCTTGAGAATTGCAAGTCCATATGGATAAATTCTCCCTGCTCTAAATTTTCTCTACATTTTTCATTGTTGCTTCGCATCAGAAATGGTCATGCAGTAGCTATGCACTGGCATACCATTGCCTCATTCCTGTAAGGCAGCGACTGTTCCTGTTCCTGTTACTAGGAGTGCAAAAGGTGGAGACCACTTTGTCACCAGCGTGGCCACATCAGTGGGTATTACAATCAGAGCAATGGCACAGAGGAGCACACCTGCACAACATCTCCCAGGTGCAGGAGAGATTTCTGCACTGGCCTGACATGGGCTGTTATGGGGAGCTGAGGCAGGGTCAGACTGAAGAGGTGCAGAGAATCTGTCCTCACCAATCTGGTAGCTTCCACGGGCTTTATAATTGAAGTCACAGCTGAAAATGCAGCTGCTTGTTTGGCTGATGATCAGGAGGACAAGAGACCTGGATTTCCTCAGGTTGGAAGAGTGACTTAAACATCTCTGTCTTCATGCTTCTGCAGAGCAAAGCCCTTGGTCTGCATGTAGGAAGAGTTCTCAAAATTCTGCAAAGGCTGATTTCAGCAAGTGAATGGCAGTGGTTTCCCCGATTATTTACAGCTTTATCTAAACAGCCTGAGAATTCATTTGGCCTTCAGAAACCTCTTTTTTCTGTGCATCCCCACCACATACCTACCTTGTACTGTGCTAGAAGTTGGTAGTCCAGAGGACCATAGCAAGAATGACTAGAAGACTGGAAAACATTGTTGGGAGGTGGAGCTGAAGAATTTGGCTTGTTTGTCCTAAAAAAAAAGAGGAGTGAGTAGACATGGACAAAGATTTTGGAGGCATCGTGCTGAAGAGGATGGTAATCAGTTATATGCCAAATCTATGAGGGAAAGAACAAGTATAAAAGCCTAATATGCAGCAAAAGGTGAATGGATTTGGAAAACTTCCCCTTCCAGGGGCCAGTGTCATGAAATCTCCAGGCAGAGTGCAAGTTTTTAACAGCAAGTTGGACAGCTGTCCCCAGTGGATCCTCATCTTGTACCAGGTCCTGCCTCCAAGAAGGCAGCTAGAGTAGATCTCCTGAAGCTTCTTGCAGTCCACTTCTCCCTGCTGTTGCATGCTGCAGGGAACACGTACAGGAGCAATGCAGCAGTGTTGCTGGATCACTCAGGTGGAGATCAGCTTGTGCATCAGGTGGGCATCAGATCAGTTCACCTCTTGAAGTGCTCTCTGCCCTCAACTGTAAATTTTAAAACACTTGTGTTTGGGGTTTCTTTTAACTCTGCATTTCATCCTCTCAGGCTTAGCTGTTACAGCCATTTGCAAAAGCAACAGAAGCTTTTACTTTTCTGAAGACTTTTTCAGAGCTAAATGAATTCATATGATTTCACTGGCTTCCATACTGTGCAACCTTTGCGTCTTGATGGAGTCAGACTCCCTGTTTTGCATTTCATTTCAGTGCATTCTGTGAGACTAACTAGATCTTACTAGGAAATTGAGTTTTTCTAAATGATTTTTCTAATTTATCTCCCCTGATCATGTTTTCCATTTCATCTCTGATTTCACATCTTTCCATGTTCTTGGTCTTAGTTTTTCCTGCTGAGAAGTGCTGACTGCTGTGCAGCATACATTTTTCCTGTAGAAACAGAGCTAAAATGGTAGACGTTTCCCTTCAGTCTCTTCTTTGCATTGAGAAAAAAAAAAGGCTCTCTCTTCATATTAATCAGGAGAGAACATGTCCCCAGCAGCCTGTCTTCAATCTGAGCCTGACACAGAGTTTGATATAACAACTTGCAGTACTGATTTAAGTGCCACGTCTGTTACTGAGAAATAAAAAACTAGTAAGTGAGCATCCTTCCATGAAATAGTAACCCTTTTGTAAAGACCTATTTACACATCAAAAACCCCAAAGGCATTTTTAGCTGATGTAAATCAGCATAGGCCCAGCTACACGGTTTTACACCACCTATTCCGTTTTACACCAAATACTGTCCTTCATATTGGGAATCTTACCTCTGGCTATGTAGAACTATGATCCGTAGGTCTGTGGATTCACAGCTGTGGACGTGGCCACACAATCTTCATCAGGTCAAAAGCTCTGGAGCAGGATTTTCTTTTTAAGCAGGCTCTTTCTCCAGGCCTACCCTTTAACATTGCTCAGTTTTGATGATTTGTCTCTTCAAATTGCTTGGGATGAACAAATTGAACAAATTTATCTTCTAATAAAGCTGCCAGGACTCATGTTGCTGAGGTCCTACAAGAACCTAATGCCTCTTCAGACTGTTTACAGAAAATTAGGAAGAAATGAATTGCAAGCAGGGGTTTTGTACCTATGGTAGCCTGAAGCCCATCGCTTCTACAAGACTTGGGAGCAGGTCCTGTCTGCCCATAACTGAGGTGGATGGGTTAGAGCACTGTAAGCCTATATGCAGACCTTACTTTGGGCTGAATGGCGTATTTCAGCATAAGCCTGTGCTTTGCTGACCTAAACCTAATGAAAATAAGCTGGGTTTAAACTAAGGGAAGACTGATTTTCACTGGCTTTTGCACTAAATCAGCTACATGAGGTTTTAAATCCCACTTTGAAAGAAGACTCTACAACTCTGCATGCAGGCAAGCCTTTAAGCTTCAATTTGTTTGTGTGATGTACAGACCAAAAAGTACAAAGGGCATCGTTGTTCTCCCCCAGCTCTGATCCACACATCTCTTTCTTCGCTTGTTATTTTCTGCTGGACCCATGAGGTCATCTCTGTTTGACTTTTCATTTGTGACTGCAATAATAATTTTCTAGAGGATGTCATGTGGTGAAAATACCTGTCCTAATACTGTTAACAGCATGGTGAAAGACAGGCTGATCTCTTCACCTGGCCAGGGCTGGAAGCAGACTCTGGAAGTGCTGTTTTCCTTATCTGGGATTGATTTCAGTCTGAAGCCTATTTGCCAGCATGACACACCATCAGATTTCCAAAATACTCAGAGGAAGGATTTGCACTTACAGCTGCACAATGATGAGTGCCCCCAGTGATTCCCCTCCCCCAGCTCATTAACATGCATGTCTTCCCTTATTAGTGTTCGTCATTATGTGAACAGCTGGTAACTGTTCTGTTTTCCTTCTCGTCAAAAAGAGGGCTTCACAGCCATGAGGAAAATTAGTATTAGGTACAAGCAATTTTTAATACTGACTCCAGGTCCATTAATTTTTTCATTATCGTTATCATCATCATCATGGCAAGGGTGGGCAGGTAAGCTGTGGGCCTGATTCTCATCTCATTCGGAAGAATGTAAAGGGAGAGGAACTCTTCTAAAGGCAGCAAGGTTACACCAATGCGAACGAGGGTAAGTGCGGATCAGGGTCTGACTCTCATTACATTTTTTTCATGGCTGCCTTTAAAATATGAGCAGTTTCTCTTCCAAATCCATTTTAACTGTAATTAACTGTAATGAAGATTTTTTTTTCCTGCTTGTATTTCTCAAATACATGCTCCACCAAAGATTTTAAATGACTCCTCTGGCTGCGTATCTTATGATCAAGGTAAAAATTATTTCTCTCACGTATGTAAGGAGAAGATGAAAAAGTAAGAGATAATTGGAAACTAGACGTATTTGCTGGGGTCCTCACTTTGATTTTTCCCTCAGCAGATGACTGGTTAAGATCAAATATGCATTTTTAGTGGATCATAGGTGTATTCAAGACTCTGAGCAGTAGTCAGGTCGCAAGACATTGTGAACTGTCTGAAACATTCCAGAATTTAGATCTCCACCTTCCAGTTTTGGAGGGATATTTTACCCTAGATTTTTTAATTATTTGGGAGGGCATTTGTCCTCCATGCCTTTCATCCAGGACATAAGATCTTTTCCATTTTCTCTTCTCAAGCCATAATCCTGAGAACACATTTATTTTCCATAGGAATCAACAGCAATATACTTATCGACAATTTTTTCCCTGGTGTGGGAAGCTCAGCTAGGTAAGATGTGGTAGAGGTGGAGTGTCTTTTTCACGTTCCCCATGGTAAAAAAAAAAAAGAGGGGGTGGAGGCAAGAGTCCTGGCACTGAGGACAAGGCCTGTTGAGGGTAAGGCATGTCTTCAGTTATGTGATTTAATAGAGATGTCTCCATTCACATGTCCTCACACAGGCCAGGAGCCTTTGGGAATGCAGTCTGACAGAGCTGCCTTTCCCCTTCTGAAGTCACCGTTTCTTGTTATTGCTGGCCAAATCCAGTCACTTGGCAAGACAGGTACCAAAGGCCAATATCTCAGCTTTGGGGAGCTTTATCTATGGTCTTGTCTTTCTTCAAGGAGCCTAGGCCCTGCTGTAGGATTGATTTGATGATGCAATGTGTTAAGCCTCCCCATAGTTACACATATCTGTCTTTCTTGAAGCTGTTCTCTTTGCATAGGCTAGTGCTGCCATGGAGGAGGCCGCCCACAGTCCCTGAGGGAGGAGAACATAAGAGTTGAAGTTTTGTCTGGCACCACCGGTTCGGCTCTGATGACAAGTGCCTTAACTATGGCAAAGCCTCCACAAGTAATGTCTGGTGGATCTAGAAATGTTGTAACTACAGGAGATTTCCATAGGAAATAAGAGATCTCACACTATCTGGGATGAATGATTTTTTTTTTTTTTTTACAGTAAAAATAATTCATAATTGTAGCACCATAGTCTTAGTAGTGTACACTTCCTGTATGTTGAACCCAACTGATAACAGATCATAAGGCAAAAAAATTGTGGAAAAGAGCAAACTGAAGCATACTCTGTGAATATATAAAATTAAGTTTAAAATTTTCCTGAAAAATACTGAACTATAAAGCTGTGATGTGTGATCACTGCATGATTAGATGAGTCTGAACTCCTTTTCCAGGTTAAATACAAGTGCAAAATAGTGAATAGCCTTGTCTTCAAATCAAAAAAGTACAGTATGTATCTGCAGTTAAGTTAAAATATACCTTAGTGCCACAGAGATTGGAAATCAGTTGGATTGACTTCTGTTTCCTCTGTGTCTTCCCTCTGTATTGTTATACTGGCTTATTATTTTTCATTTGACTCTAATCTCCCATTCCAAAGAAAATGAGAGTTTAAAACAAATCGATTGAATACTTCTAAATGAACAGAAACCTTTAACCAGATGGATGACATGAAAACTAAGGAAATGCTGGGAGCACAATGCCAGAAGATAAATAACGAAATTGTTTTAGAATGTTGAATTACTTCCCTGTCTTCCAAATGGAAACACACATACAGTGATTAATTGTCCAAACAAAGTCAATGAAACACTATGTCTTCTGCTTATTTTTTTCCCTGTGGGATCACATTTTCATCTCTGGAGCTGTTTATTCTCAACCGCATACCACTAGAGGGTGCTCAGATAGCAGTATTACTGGGAATTTATAAATCATTGTTTCTGGGACTTTGGGCTTTTACACAGCTAGTTGTGGCTTTAATTCTCATCTTCCTACTTGCTCTGGCCACTTTGTTTGCTTGTTTGTTTTCCCTCCATCTCTTTATTTAGAGTTTCTACAAGCTGAGAGACTCTTGCTGGATGAGTTAGTAGTTCGTCATCTTGATGTTATTTTAATGGCATTCGTCAGCACAGCACAAATAGTCTCACTGTGTTGCTCCTCACATCATGGCCAAACACGACTTACTACACTGCAAACGTGAAACTAGCATTAAACAACAGCTTCCAAGTGCTTAAAATAGATGCGGTAGAATCCAGGAATCCAGGATCATTTCAGGGTAAGCAAATCTGTAGTACTTGGCTTACTCCCTCCTCTCTCCCCTCCCAAAGCTAAACATATTTGTCTTCTCCAGACTTACCAGCTTCCACTTCCCATTCAAGGAGACACTCCATGTCCTAAAATTACTCACTTTGTCACCCATACTAAAAAGCCTAAGCAAATACACAGCACTTGCATAAGCCTCATGCCTGATAACCATTGCAACTCTTCTAGTAAGTACATTTCACTGTGCTATGTAACATCACCATCCCGTGTTAAAAAAACAGGTGGAAGCCTTTGTGGTGACTGTAAAAACCTTGCATGTAGACTGTTTATACGCTCTCCAGGGAAAAAGAGAGGAAATTTCCTGTAATGGGGAGAGCTGAATAGCTAGCAATCAGCCTCATAGCTTAACTAGGCTTTACCAGTAGTTAAGTAATCTGTGGAACACCACAAACCTACACAGTGCCAACAAAACCCAAACAATATTTTCCCTTTTCTGCTCCAGTCTACAAGATAGGTCGAGACATTTTTAAGAACAATTATTTCATTACAGGTAGGTTTGAGAGACTATAGCTGAAAAAAACCAAGCCCACCTTTTAGGGGATTCCTGGAATGAATGGATTAGAAGGAAAGAGAGCATCAGATGGACAAGAAGAAAAGCATGTGTGACTGTAGGCCATTTGCGACATTCAGAGATGGGTGGGTAAAAGGAGATAAAGTCTCTGTAAAGAAAGAGGTCAGGAAAAGTGCCTGACCACTCTGTGGATACAGAACTGGGTGCCTTTGCTGTATACAGCGCTGCAGGCATGTTGTGGATGAAATTTCTCCAGAGTAAGCCAGAGTTTTTACTTACTTGGGCTAAGAATGTAATCTTTCAGGAATAAAGACAAGGAGTTTTCTTAGAGTTTCAATGAAGTCACTCCCTTTGATGCTGGATTGTACATCTGATCCTTTTCTCCATTGTCTCTCTGTAGAACAGGGTATCACATCTCTTCAGGGAGCTTTTGTTGCCCTTCTGCTGAAGCAAATGTATCTGTATAATGGTTGTCTTATTAACTACTAGCTGATGCTAAACTACTTCTTGTACAAAGGATGATGAGAAGGCAATCCATTTGCCTTCAGTATTTCCTATCAGTCTCATTTCAGAGCCATGTGAGTAAAACAGCAGAAGTAGCTGTAGATGATGATCATCTTGCAATGGACAGGAGTATCATATGAATGCTGTTAGATTAATTTCAGTTTGACCGTCCTGCTACTCTTGGCCATGAGATAGGATGAGCATGTGATGATGGTCACAGATAGGAAAAGGCAGAACTGCTTTGGGATAGTGCTGCTCCCTTGGTTGTATTTGATCGTTCTTTGTTTCCAGTTGATCTTTTCTGTATGTAGAATCATACTTCTGGTTGTGCTCAGGTGACCAAGCAATCCCAATTGCCCTGTGAGTGAATGGTCACTGTCACTATTTACTCTTCCAGCAATATGGAGGACTTAGATGGAGAACATCGTCAGCCTTTAAAAAAACAATTTGATGGAACAGAGAGAAAGCATAAGCCAGAGACCTGATTTAAGGGGTCACTATTTAATTACAAGAAAATTAAGCAGAGAAAGCAAACAGCGTAGTCTACAATCTTGGAGGTGAGAGAAGAAAGGTGAGAGAAGGCAGTAGTTTGAAAACGAGTTACTGCCAAGGAAAAGATTTCTTTGGAATGGAAAGCCAAAACGTATCCCTGTAGACAGGTGGGGGAAAGGGGCAAAAACTGTAAGACAGAAGCTGCTTAAAGAGAGAAGAGGAAAAATGCACAAGGGAGGGAGAAGTAATGGGATGAATTTGGAAGTCTGAAGGGAAACTGAGGCAGGATAGTATCTGCAGAAGCACATCGCTCTTTTAATTATAATTAACTGGTACTGTCATAAGTCTAAGGCAACGTGATTTTTTTCCTGGCGTTTGTTTCCTTCTTTAGCTGAAGTTGCGGTATTCGTTATTATCTGAAATTACCCACTATGGAAAAATAATCGCTCTCATACAATGCACTGAGAAACCCATTATGTCATTTTAAAGGTCAGATTTTAAAATGGATTTGAACTTGGTTTATTGATATGAGCCTGGAAACATTGCACACACTGGTTTCTGACTGCAAATAAAGTTACCTACCCGACTTGTGGGTGAAAATGGTCTGGGTCAGCAAACGAGTTGCAAATAGCTGTATATTGTTGCAAATGGTCCTGCACCCTGCATTACAGCAGAGAATGAAAAAGCTTGTTTTTTCACATTTGGAGTTCATTACATTTTCAAGAAGGTGTTTTCTAGAAGTCAGTAGGACTGCCCTCTGACCTGCGATTTCATGTGCTCATTCTGTTACCAGAAAAGAGTTGGGGAGGAGTCGTAGCTTTCATACCCTTTGTCCTTACATTGGAAGCCTTCACTCAACTAAGTAGTGGCTTTACCTTTATCTGTGACTTCTGTCAGGAGTGCTTTGCTTGGCAATCTCACAGTCTGTGTGGTATGACTGGCATATAACCTTTCCAACCTAAGGGGCCTGTTAGCAGATCGGTCAGTCTCCCTCTCCTAAAGGAGGACACGCAACTGCTGTAACCAGAGCAGCTAGTAGAGCCCAGGGTGCTCTGCCATCTTCCCAAGAAGGAAGCAGATCTACTACACAGCCATGTAGAGCACATACAGCAATGCAGCATAATGGCAAAGAAGCAAGCAAGGGAGGTAGAAGCTTGTTGCCACCACTCCAGCACTTCATCCACACTCCTGTGGAGTCTGCAGGCTGGATGAGCTGCAGGCTGCAACCAGCCTGGGAGCCCTTGGCTTGGCACGACAGTTGCAGATATCCCATTGCCACTTCACGGGTGAAACTGTTGGTATGCAGCCATTCATTGATCTGCACCCCCCAGGTTTATGAATTTCAGGCTGCCTTCAGGATGGAGGGACCGAGGTGCTGTACGTGGGGTGACTACGCCTCTTTATTGCTGCACTTCCAGCATTGTGCCCTGAACTTGCTGCACCCTTTTATACTCTCATTTGCCCTGTGCCAAAGACTTCTCTGCCCTTTGTACAGATACAGCCTTTACACCCCTGCTACCACAGCTGTGAAGAGAGACTAAGCTGCAGTGAAGACTCTTGGATGCTTGTTGGAGGGCAACACAAGTCATCCTCAGTGCTTGTGGCAATGAGCAGATTGCAGCTGTTGTGCCTCAGACAGGGCTGTTCAGGTCAGAGAAAAATGTGTAGTTCTGCCACCATGTTCCTTCAGGAACTGGTCTATTTTATTATGAATTTTTTTTTTTACGTGTTGCTGCTTTTCTATTCCTGCTCTGGATATTGTTTTTCTCCAAGTCTTCTGTAACTACAGCTAACTTTGTAGACATCATGAGGCAAGGATATGTATTATAATAAAGGTTATACAATTTTATTGTGACACAAAGTAGAACAGCTCCGTGATCTTTTTTTTCTGTCAACTGCTTGATCTAGTGGATCTTCACCACAAGGTTTTCTAAAATTAAAATGGTCTAGTCATTCCTAGAGTAATGTAATGTTACTCTTTCTTGTACATGCTTACACTAATTCACCCACATGTATAATAGAAAGCAAAAGGGCCAAGAAGGGGGTTGAACTTTCTAAACTGAGACTATTTGTACATAGCCATGACTTGCAGATCTGAATACCAATACTTTGGTGCAATGGTTCTGGGTTAGACACTGTGGCATGCAAAGAAAAGGATTCTTCTGCTGTGTGTGTCTCAGTTGTTCAGGAGTGATTGTGTTTGTGCGGGTTCATTGCATGATTGCAAAGAGATCAAAAAAATCAGATTATTTCTATATGATGAGCTTGGTAGTGGTTTCTCAGAGCTATAACATTGGAGAGGTTTCAAATGCACCTGTTAAAATATTTGTACTCTAGCAGGTGCAGAAGCATCTATTTGTAAACATCATATTAACACGTTTTGCACAGGCATATTGTCTTTTGTCCCATAACCCCAATGAGCTTTACAAATGTTAATGACTCATGTGGAGTTTGTATTTGTCATAGCTGCCTTGGCATGAGCCCTGTGCACAGGTGTCGCACAAGTACACAGTTTGTGATGTAATCATCTTTGACAAAGGATTGGTTACAACAGAGTCCTGCTGTGGAGTGCTCTAAAATAGTGGAATTCATTTTTGTGTGTTTGAAGCATTGCCCTGAGAGTTTACAGGCACAAAATGTTTCATGTTTCTTCCTTCTTCTGTGCCCTGGCCAAGTAACAGGGTTCTGCCAAGTACTGTAGCTCTTGAAAGCTGTGCTCTTGTCTTTCCAGGAGGGAAGATATCTCCAGTAAGTACACAGCCTGCCAAAATGAGTAGAAGAGGAATTGCCCTGCGATGGCTAAGATGAATACTTCTAATAGTATTTTATAGCAAAATTTATGTCAATGGATGCTCAACAGAAAATCCTCAATGCTATTAGTTAGCATTGTTTGTGGGAGACAGTAAAAACGGTAGAGAACTTTGCTTGAGCTGGAGAAGATTTTTATTTCACACTGCTTTTAGTACAAGTTTGCTCTGCAATGCCTTGTTTTTTGAAGACACAGCAGTACAAGTCAGGAATTAGTGTTTTCCTTACAAGTGTTTTCCAACTAGATAACGCCTCCTTCATCTAGTTTTATTAGTGGCACGTTTATTCCAGAGTCAGGAGAGGACCATATGAGCGACCAAAGCCTTGTGTTGCCTAATGACAAGAGAACAAGACAGTCTCTTCATGTGAACTTCACTGACAAAAGGACCTGCCGTTAAGTGTCCTAAATATACTCAAGAGAGAGAAAATCGTGTCTGAAATCCGTGGTGAGGTGTATGTTCCATGTTCTAGATGCACATGGCTTAGTGCTGCTTAATTTTGCTAGCCTGGCTCTGAGTCGAGTCTTTCAGTGTCTTTAGTCCTTCTTCACAGAGTGGCATATTGTTCTCTTCTGATTTGTGGTAAGAGAGAAGTGATAACCCTCATGAGTGTTTGCTTTTTGTGATGTTTGTGGCTTTCTGGCTTGTAGTTTACAAATTTGCCTGTGCTATTTTTATACTATTTTTATAGTTCATTACTTTTTATTTACTTCGTAAGAACATAAAAGAGTCCAATCAGACTATCAGTTGAGGACACATTTAACAATAAATTGATTGCCTACCAACCAAATGAACCACTCCAAGGCAAGACAAGAAGCTACTGTATATATCAACTGATGTAATTTATAGCATCAGCTGATATGTACTTAAAATATTATGGCATTGACTGCATACAAATACTACACTGTAAAACACTAACTAGGTCAAAATAAATAATTGATACACTGTGAAACCTATAGATAACAACAGGATTTATGAAGGATCCTGCAGCCTTTTACTCGTGATAGCAGTCTCAGCAAAGTCAAAGGCTATCAGGACTATCTGAAACCTTCTGGAAACTCTTTAACTGAGACTTCTCACTCTCAGGTGACCAGTGACCATTTCATGCAATCAGCTTTTTACTGCGGGTGAGGCTCAAGAAGCGGGACTGGGAGTGACTCAACTCTTTTGTGCCTTTTTTTTTTTTTTTTTTTTTTTTTTTTTGTGAAAAAGTCCACGGAGATTTGTGGCAGTGTGGGATAGAATTAGCCCTTCATTTCCCCTGAAGGCTTTTGAGACAGCATGAATCACAGAATCATACAATGGTTTGCATTGGAAGGGACCTTAAAGATCACCTAGTTCCAACCCCCTTGCCATGGGCAGGGACACCTTCCACTAGACCAGGTTACTCAAAGCCCCATCCAGCCTGGCCTCGAACACTTCTGGGGATGGGGCATCCACAACTTCTCTGAACAACCTGTTCCAGTGTCTAACCACCCTCACAGTAAAGAATTCCTTCCTAATTTCTAATGTAAATCTACCTTCTTTCAGTTTAAAACCTTTACCCCTTGTCCTATCGCTACGCTCTCTGATAAATATTCCCTCTCTGTCTTTCCTGTAGGCCCCCATTAAGTACTGGAAAGCTTCTATAAGGTCTCCCGAAGAGCCTTCTCTTCTCCAGGCTGAATAGCCCCAACTCTCTCAGCCCGTCTTCATAGGAGAGGTGTTTGATTCCTCTGATCATCTTGGTGGCCCTCCTCTGGACCTGCTCCAACAGGTCCATGTCCTTCTTATGCTGGGAGCTCCAGAGCTGGACACAGTACTCCAGGTGGGGTCTCACAAGAGCGGAGTAGAGGGGCAGACTCACCTCCCTCAACCTGCTGGTGTCTACCTGCTGGGAGGCAGGGGAAGAGCTTGGAAATACAATATGTATCCAAGAACAAGGCACCTAAAATGCAGCATAAAGCCCACAGTTTTATCAGCTTTATCTTTTATATAAAATGGCAGTGAATTGTTCAGGAATGCAAATCTATTACTACTGTTATTATTATTACTATCATTGTTATTATTATTGAATTATTGAATTATTATTGAATGACAGTTCCTTCTCTGAAGAATGGTTCTTTCTTAGCCAGTGACAAAAGCAATGGTTTTTTTGAGTACACATCACATGACAAATCTCCATCAGGCAGTGTTTAATTCGCCCAGCTGTGCTCTGCCAGAGAGTATCTATTTGCCTCAGCTTCTAACATCAACCTTTAATGATTTTTTTTCTGTTTGTCCTTGTGATGACCTGAAAACCTGAGGAGAGATTAAACCCAAGCTATTGTATAAGGACTGGATAAAAAAAAAAATAATGAAACTGTTCTGTGCTCAGATTTGGCTTGTAGTCTGGCAAATCATGGCCTTTTCAGGATTAATATTCTAACCTACACCTAGGTTATGTATGTTCAGAGATAAAAATTGTTTGTTCATTTTAAGCACAGCTAATTTTAGATTATTTCTTATCTATTGAGATCTAGCAGCATTTTCAATGCTGGCCAAATATAAATGAAAAAGAAAAAACCCTTCTTGTCTAAGTGGCAAAGACATCCTACTCCTGCCTACCATGAGATCAGAGGAGGAAATTCTGATGGCAGAGAAATGAGTGAGGATGCTATTCATGGGACTGGGTCTGTCTGCAAGACCAGGACTGTTTTATTGTGGGCTTTGCTAATGCCAAACAAACAGTCAAGTGCAAACTTATTCTGAGCTCTGGAGTCTGCCTGAGCCTAGGAGGACCAAGCTCTGGTCCTTGCAGCTGGGGCAAGAAGGAGTGTCTGGGCAAGCACACCTCAGCCTGACCACCGGCAGGTACCTAGGGCTTGTCTCTTCATAAACTACATGTGGATGCTGTGAGCTGAAGCTACAGCCAGGCAGCAGAGAGCTAAGGCGGCAGAAATGGATTATGGACTTTGCTGTACCTAGACTTACTGGTCCACTGCTGGAGTTTGTCATTTGCTTCCACAGACTGGGGAATTCACCCAACAAAAGCAGTATCCTGGATCTTATCTGTGACATATCTTGGATACCTCTTTCAAAATTCCCAGAATCCATGGGGTGGGCATTTTTCTTGCATAAGAAACATGCTGTCCCTGTACAATTCAGGCACAGGTGATATACCCAGGGAAGTCCACTCGGGGGGATACACAAACACCCACTTCCTTACTATTTGTATGATTGCAATAACGTCTCAGGAACAGGCTCCTCACAAACAGGTTTGTGGATGAGAGCAATTTTAATGGCAGGTTTATGCACAGAAAAGAAAATAACAAAGGCCAAGTGTTCAGAAGAGGCCAAATGTTCAGAACCTAACTGTCTGTGTGCAAGAAAGAGCAAAGTGAACAGCATAGAAAAAAAAAGGACTTCCAAAGTGATAGAAATGTTGAAAATTACCTCCTTGATACTAACAGAATAAAGTCCCAAGAAATTAGTATGAAAATGCAACCTGAAGGAGAGTTGAAGTCCATGTACATTACCCACTAGGAGGCACAATGTTTGCATACAAGGATTTAAGGTGTTATTGAGGACACTAGAGTGTACTTACGATGTTCTCAGAACACAGCAGAAACAAATTAAGAATGATGAAATAGACTAATAAAAAAAGAATAAAAAGGCTATAAAGTTCAAATGAAGGGCTTAATTCCATCCCTATTAAAATATAAACAGCCACATTCCCGTTAAGTTCAGTGGAAGTAGTATACTGAGCCTTAAGTGGAGCCTTTTGTGCATGCTAAAACCTACATCCATGCCCAATGTACTAAAAAAAAAGCAGACAATTTACTTTTTATTTTAATTCTACATCCAAAAGAGAAGTAGGCAGAATCATCCCCTACATTTGGGCTGTTTCCCCAGAAACAAGGACCGAGTTACTTTTTATCTTCTAAAGCGCTGCAGTTAGTGCCAGCAGCCCAGTCCCAAGTTATAGGTGAGTAAAAACTGAGTGGGTCTGTGCCTGTGCTCTTTGCTCAGGGAAAACCTTGCTGACAGCACGGTCACAAAGGAGGATGGCGTCCTCCTCCTGGAGTGCACGCAAAATGACATTTGTCTGCCACATACAGAGTGTGGTTGTTAGCGATGGGGCTGAGCCTTTTGCGTCTCGCATGTCAGCTTCTCAGTGCTTGCAAAGAACTGATGCTCTGGCTGGTCTCAGAATTCCTCTACTGAGTCTTCAAAAGCCACGTCAGCTCGAAGGGGACAGTGCAAGGAGAAATGGAGGAGAAGGCCTGTATGGAAACTGCAAAAAGTCTGTGTGGCTGTGTCCAAAACTTAGCGCTGTGAGCACTCCTGAGCCATTGTGTCCAGATGAGCATCTTCCCTGATCATGATGCTGTGTCTGGGTGAGATCCTGCCTCCTCCTGGGTCTTTGTGGGGAAGGCAGCCTGGCTGTGCAGAATGGCAGGAGTAAGAGGCATGCTTTGATTAGTCCCTAATTTGTCAACCTAGGGAAAGCAAGGTCCCAGGGCAGGCTGTGGTGCTTGCTTGTCTGACAATCCTTTGAAATAGCTGGGCAAAGCTGATTCTGAGATTTGCAGTTAAAGGCTGGTTGACACCTGGCACTTGTGCAGAGGTGCTCAAGAGGAAATGTTGTACCTCCTCTGAGACCATACCAGGGCTGCAGTCCCAGGTATCCAAGAATGTGTCTATGTGCAGCTGAGGCTGTAGCAAACCTCCCATCCACCTCTTCCATGCAGGACTAGGACATTTGAGAGAGTGCCAAGGACATGAGCTCCCAGACAACAGCTCTTGCAGATGTATGGCCACAAAATGGGGGATGTTCTGACCTGCTGTTGGGAACATTTAAATATGTGTGCTGTCTAGGGTTTCTGGGGAGCTCAAAGATTGTGTTTGCTGACTGTGTGTCTTCTCCCCTAGAAGTAGGGCAGCTCTTCACAGTCTCTAACCTCAATCTGACATAACTTGCTGACCCATGCTGGTTCTGCTTCTCCTCTCTAGAACTGATTTGCTGTACAGGTTCAGTGCTTTGGGTTTATTTTGTGTTGTGGTCTGTGGTTTTGTGGGTTTTTGGCTTGGCAGCTGCTGTGACTTGACCACTACTTGTCCCACAGCTCCCAGACATCTTTAATGTTGCTCTACTTTTGTGACATTCCCGTGCTCTTGTGTGCAAGCCTTTGATTTTTTTGGGTAGGGACTGTTTTTATGGTGTTTGCTGAGTATCTTGTACAGCTGCTTCATTGGAGCCTTGATTACCACTACAGAGCAATGACAGTATTGACAATATTAATGAACTCCCAAGAAATAGCAATACTCCAAAAGGAAAAACAGCAATAGGCTGTTCTTAAAGCATGAAGGAGAGAGCAACAAAGTGAGGGAGTCAAGTCCAGTCAAGCCCAAAGGTGTCATTCCCAAGGTGATGCATTCCACCTACCTGGTACTTGCTGCAAACCAGAATATCTCAAAAATTAAGATAGGCTGTTTGAAATACGTCTCTGGTCCCACCTCTGGTAGTTGAGATTTGCTCCCGGTCAGAGTCATGCTGCCCTCTCTCAGCCCCAGGCAGTTTGTCTCCCCTCTCCTTGACCATCAGGCTGGATTTTACCCAAGCATCCTGAAAAGCACCAGCAGAGAGCTGTCTGCTCCATGAGTGGATTTACCACTTTCTCCAGGGGATGTAAGCGTTTGCCGTTTTCCAAAGGCTGTGTAACTACTAGCATAGCGAACCAAGCCAGGCTCAGGGCACTTGATTCACCTTACTTTCCCCGAGCGGTTTCCCCCATTACTAAATGTTCCCGATCAGGGCAGAAAATGATCCGTAAGGGGCACGGGCCGGGGGAGAGGCCGGGGGGCCGGGACAACGCAGGGAAGCCGTTTCACCCTCCTTCCCCAGTGGAGCCCCGGAGGCGAAACTTATTTTCCTGGAGCGCTTCCAGCCCGGCGGGGCCGGGCGCGGAGCGGCGGGGGAGCTGCGGGGGGCCGGCCCGGCCCCGGGGGAGGCGCCGGCGGCGGCGGCGGCACCCGCCCCGCTCACCTGGGCAGCCGCGCCGGAGCGCCGGTCCCGCTGCCTTCCGCTCCTCGGAGGATGAACGGGCCGGGGAGGCAGGTAAGGGGAGGCCGGGCGGGTTGGGGGGCAGCGGGGCGATCCCGAGGGGGCTCCCCCCAGCTCCAGGAGGGCCAGAGCCGGGGCACAGCGGCGTCGGGCGCTGACAGTCTCCGGGTGATCTCCCTCTCCGGGCGGCATCCCGGGGGCTGGCGGAGATGTGTCCCACCGCGGGTGCTGCCAAAGCGTCTGCGTGACCCCGCTCAACGTGGCCCGGCTCGCCGGGAGCTGTGTTCAACAGCGGCCAGTGCGCTTCCTGTGAATGTAATGACCGCCCGAGAGGGATTTGCTGTGCAAATATTCAAATATTCCCGCTGAAGGATAAATCAAGGGAGAAGGGTTGTGTTAGTAAAGTAATAACGAGCAAAGAACAAGCTTCTTGTGAGGAAATGACCACTGAAGTCTTGCTGGGGGACTTCTCAGTGATGGTAGGAGAACCGCAGTCGCTTTTCTTAACTTTGAGTGCTGTGAAGTACTTGATTCAGTCCCACTCAAAGGCAAACCAAAGGGTTTGGTGGCGAGCAGAAGTCTAAGCCTTTTAAATGTGATGTGATTACTGTCATCCTCAAAAAATTGCTTATAACTACAAGTATCTGACCACTGTCCTGCCCAAAGTTGGGCTCCTCAAGAGGAATAATGCTAACACACAATGCTACTGCTGGTGGCTGAAGCCTGTAATTACTATGTTACTCTGCCTCTTCAAAGCAGCGTAGTAAAGAGCTGCTGTGTCTCTCAAGAATATGCTGATACGAAGGACAGTGCCAAGCTGGCCCATTCTAGGGAAAACAACTGCAGGTGTCTGTCCCCAGGAGAAAATCTGCATCCCTGGGGCAGCTCATCACCTGTCAGCAGTGAGGAGCAAATGCCCAGGACTGCATCTTCTCCTGCCCCTGGGGAGAGAGAAACAGCTGCAGGCAGAGAGGGGCAGGAACCGCAGCTCTTCCTTGCTCACACACAAAGGGGTGGAGCAGGTAGAGAGTGGAGGAAGGCCCCTGCCCCTCCATGCACTCAGAGCACAATTTGTGCCTCACAGCATTTAGAGCAGCATGGACTGTCAGCAGAAAGGGAACCAGACTGAGTTCCCTCTTCAACTCTGCTCCCTTGAGTGAGCTTGGAAACAGGCTTCTCCGTGACTCAGTTTCCCCACTTGCGAAATAGCCATAGTGCAAAGTATTTTATGAACTTTTAGGGAGAACTGGATAGCTGGCATTGTCCAAGTCAGTCAAAATCTGACTGTAAAAGAAGGCCAAAGTCAGGTTTTACAGTGTGATTAGGAAGCAATACCAGCAAACCCTCTCTGTCTGAGCAATACCTACCTGAGGGTATCTTACTGGAGGGTGCTGCTACTGGGAGATTGTTATTCACAGCACTCACAGAATTTAGTATGCAAACACAGTATGACAAACGGATGGTAAACTAAAACACAGTTTTGCTGCAATGAATGATTTTTCAAAGTTATGAAATGAAAGGAGCTTTGAGCAGGGAAAAAAAAGTAGGACTTGATTTTGCTTTTTCATTGAGTTGGAGAAAGGTCATTACTTTCAGTGAAGTTACTCTTGATTACATTGGTTAGGGAGTCATTGGATTTGTGGACTGAAAAATACATTCTGCTCTTCCTCAGGCAAAAGAAATAACCTTCACTTCTTGTATTTAATATCTTCCTGTTTTCCAAGAGCCATCATTTCTTGTATTGTTGATGAGTAAAAGCACGGAGTTAGCATTTGATAATCTATTAAAGATTGTCAAATTACTATAGAGGTGGAGTTTTTTAACAAAGTGGAGGTACACAGAGAAGAATTCTATTCTAGCTCCCATGATTATTATTTTCCATGTAGATATGAGGAAACACAGCACACAGTCTGGATAATTTAAATAATTTTAAGGTATTTACTTTGCTCTAATATGGGTATGCAGCATGTTAGTTTTTACTGCAGTTTAGAAATCTGTTGGACCAATATGGAAGGACGGAGAAACTGTTGACCCTCCTAAAAGCCTAGTAATTTTTTTTTTTTTTTTTTTTTTT
>VFFE01009152.1:849621-939043 GCA_008921705.1 Burhinus oedicnemus | reverse complement strand
CCCCCCCCCCCCCCCCCCCCGCTTAGTTCTCAACACCAAAAAATTCGTACTCGCTGTTGGGTTTTCTTCATCCCTTTTTCTTCCCCCCCGTATCTGGTTAAAATGAACTGTTGCTGCCAGGTGTGGATGTTCAGCTGAGAGCCGAAGCGCAATGATTTGCACACGTGGGCAAATACGCCTTGCTGGCGTAGGGCTAGGGGGTACTGGGAGTGTGTCTGTAGGGTCGTCTCACTCCAAATCTGGAAGGCTTGGGTCCCCCTTTCAGTAGCTAAGGCAGGCACCACTGCAACCTGCTTGCCAACTTCACTTAAGTTTAGCAGTTAAAAGAGATTATTGCTCTGGATTTTTTCTTTTTATTTTTTTTTCTTTTAATATCAGAGTAGATTTTTCATTAATTTCCCTAAAAGTTTTCTAAGAATTAAATTTTGCCCTATTTTTGCGCTATTCCAAAGCCCATTATCAGTACAAATGGTGTCATGTTGAGTGCACCCTCAGCAAGTTTGCCAATGACACCAAGCTATGTGGGGTGATCAACATGCTCGTGGGAAGGGACACCTTCCAGAGGGACCTGGACAGGCTTGAGAGGTGGGCCCATATGAACCTCATGAAGTTCAACAAGGCCAAGTGCATGGTCCTGCACCTGGGTCGTGGTAATCCCAAACACAAATACAGGCTGGGCAGAGAATGGATTGAGAGCAGCCCATTGAGAGGAGAAGGACTTGGGGGTGTTGGTTGATGAGAAGCTCAACATGATCCAGCAATGTGCGCTCTCAGCCCAGATAGCCAACAGCGTCTTGGGCTGCATCAAAAGAAGCATGGACAGCAGGTCGAGGGAGGTGATTATGCCCCTCTACTCCGCTCTGGTGAGACCCCACTTGGAGTACTGCGTCCAGCTCTGGAGTCCTCAGTGCAGGAAAGACATGGACCTGTTGGAGCAAGTCCAGAGGAGGGCCACCAAGATGATCAGAGGGATGGAGCAACTTTCCTGTGAAGACAGGCTGAGAGAGTTGGGGTTGTTCAGCCTGGAGAAGAGAAGGCTCTAGGGAGACCTTATAGTGTCCTTCCAGTACTTAAAGGGGGCCTGCAGAAAAGATGGGGAAGGACTCTTTATCAGGGAGTGTAGCAACAGGACGAGGGGTAACGGTTTTAAACTAGAAGAGGGTAGATTTAGATTAGATGTTAGGAAGAAATTCTTTACTGTGAGGGTGCTTAGACACTGGAACAGGTTATTCAGAGAAGCTGTGGATGCCCTGTTGCTGGAGGTGTTCAAGGCCAGGCTGGATGGGGCTTTGAGCAACCTGGTCTAGTGGGAGGTGTCCCTGCCCATGGCAGGAGGGTTGGAACTTGATGATGTTTAAGGTCCCTTCCAACCTAAATCATTCTATGATTCAGTGATGATCCCAGCTGCACCTTAGGTTACTTTTCTGTTGTACTAATACAACAGGATATCTTATCATGAAGTCATTCCATGGGCTTTTGTTAGACTATAATTAAGAAATTAAAAGATTATATAATCTTCTTCTATAATTTAAAAAAATCCAGAACCCATCTAAGGAAAACACAAGTGAGCGATCACAAAGAAAAAAAACCCACCACCGCAACCCATAGTCAGTTTGTTTGTTCAAATGCTGAGAAACGTGCAGAATTGTCACTACTTACATCAACTGTTTTACTTATTCAGAAGCAGAACCTGCATAATCAGTGAAGCACAGAGTCTGAGCAGGACTGGAGTAAAAAAACTGTATACTTCTTGGGGTTTGGGATTATTTTTTTTTTTTACATTTCAGAGTGGAATAAAGACAAAATACAATTATTTTTTTTTTATGTAGAGGAGAGCAAATTAGAAATTCTTGCACAATTCTTGAAGTTGTGATTTGAAAAAAAGAATTTTTTAAGTGGTAATGCCCTCTTCTGTTCTTATGAATTGTTTATTATTTGTTATTACATCATGTGCTCTTATAAACAAATATATTTGTCAACTTTCTGATTATTAAAAGTGAACGTATTTCAGATGTCTTTGAACTTCGTAATTGGCACTGTAATATTCTTTAGATAGTTTCAATTCTTTTTACAGTTTTAGAGTACCAAGCGCCTAATGGAAATTATGGGGGGTTTTTTATTTAACAACTGCTTTAATGATATAGTAGAAATGTTTCCATTCTTGTAAGAACTAAGACCTGTAAAGTATTTTATATAATTTTTAAATTTAGTTAGACCCTCCATTCTTGCTGCTAGTCCTGGCATGATTTCCTACAGGTTAATGTTATACGTGAATATTTGTCTGACTAAAGCAAGGCTGGAATATTATGGGTCTATCATGAAGGCAAAATAGTAGTTGATACCTGATGGGCTATGAGAAGTGGAAAAGTATGGAAACGGAGTTCTCCAGTATTACATGCTAACTATTTTTTTCCATATAAGTTAAAAAATGAAGAAAAATATTAGTTATTTTTGTACAGAAAAAGTGTCTAGCAATACTACACGGGTTTACCTGGTTGCACATATTAGCTGTGTTGAAATCTCATCTAACAGTATTTAGGGGGCAAAACAAATACACAGGTCAAATGGCTGTTAGCACTATTATATATTAATATAATATTCCAGTTGTGTAACTATTCAATCTGCTTAAACCATGCTGCTTCGTTTGTCTTCGTTTTATGTTCTAAACTGTTCTTTAGTTGTTTATACAATCGAGTATCGCATTATTTACATTTGACCCTATCTTTATACAATTTTTTAAAACTATCTGTACCATAATATTGAACTGGCATTAAAAGAAATCAACCTGTAAAGATTTCAACCCAATGCAATTCAAATAAAAAAACAAAACCAATCCCATGTTGCTTAAAATATATGGCTTACCTAAACCTTACTTTTTAAGTCCATCTAATCTATGTTCATTGGGGTGAGGTCAGTGTTCCAAAGACAATTGTTTTGGTTTTGTTTCTTGTCCTTTCCTTAATAAAAAGTTCTGAATTGTTCAGACTATTCAGAGGTGTTGGTCGCATCCTGCTCACACTGGTTATGAGTAACCATTCACCAGTTCTATCGTGTGTGCGTTTCTTTGTGCATCTCAAAAGCTTGGTAACAAATATCTACAGGTTACCTGACAAAGATCTTAAGTGGGCTTGTTAAGTATTATAAGATGCATCTGCGCCTTAATTTGGAATAGGACCCACAGTTTCTGGTGCCCAGCCATATGCTATGTTAATAAGGTACTTGGACAGAACCACTCAAGTAAAAACCAGACACTCCTTGCCCATGTTACCTCCTTAATAAAACCAAACGGTATCATGACAACAAACAGGATTAATATCTCAAACCCTATGTCAGCTCTATATAAAGATACAAGGCATTTAGTTTACATCACTGAAGCATAACATTGAGCATGAGATGATGCTGAGTGTGTAATGGCTGCTTGACCCATTGCCCAACTATTGCCGGTTCTGAAGTGCAACAGTACCAGCTGTTTAGCAAGAAGTAAACAGCTTCTTGAACAATCCCTGGGGATTTTAAAAAGACAATAGAAATTTACCTTGCTTATGTTTACAAATACATCTTTTAATTGTGGCCAAATACAAATCCTAAGCAAAAGTGCATGCATAGGTAGGCTTTTCTTGGACATCGTGATACTTAAACATTAGCCAAACTTAAAGACCATGAGAATAAACAAGTTTTAAGGCTCTTGTTGCTAACATACAGCCTAGTGGGGAAAAAACCCCAACCCTCTGCAGTCTTCTATTGATTACTTTATTGTATTTTTTGTCTTGAAATGACAAGAACAGCAGGTGTAATGGTTTGGTTCCTATGCTGTGTTCTTTGTGGAAGAGAAAAACCTGTTTATGAACCTTTCTTGGAAGTCAGTCACACTAGGAATAAGTTTTGACAGTTTTCAGGCTTTTCTATGGCAAAATAATTATTAGAAGCAAAGCTCAGAAATAAGAAGAAATACACGGGGACAGTATCTCTTACTAACGTTGGTCTGTGTTAAGTTCCAAGGTAGAAGCATTGAGGAGGAGGATGCACTCCGATATGTCAAGCACCTAGCTTTTACGATTCTCTTTTCAAATCTGGGGGAAGACGGAAAAGGATGCAGCTGCCAAATACAAATACAAGGTGCTATGGAGAGCGTTTAGAAATCCAGGTACTGAGAGAGTTGTATCAGGTCCACAGGTCCTGGAGAAATGCAACCCTAAGCATTGCCTGATTTCAAATACAGTTCTTCTATTTAAAGCAATATCATGTGTAAGAAAATTCACTGTGCTTCTTCCACTTGCTTTGTTTGAAGTGTGCTACTGTTTAACTGAGTGCTGGTATGTTCTGTAGAACGTACAACACAGCAGATGTCAGGTAAACTTGGAAAATAAACCTCCCAACTCTAGTGTGATGAACGTTGATTTCACAACTCAGTAGGACACCTAAGATATCAGAGTCCTTTTGAACATACTCTGGGGCTGCAAAGCTGTTAAAAAAAAAAAAATTTGGGCAGGCCAGCAAGTGTTGAACTATGTTACAGTGCAGAGCCTTTTTAATTTAGGCTAGCTGTTTTCTGAGAGGTGCTGGCCTGAATAACTCTTACCATAAAGAAAATTGCTAGTAGAGAAATGCTTTTCTTGGACTAAGCCCAGGCTTCTTAAATGAATACACTAAAAGGGCTTTTGCAAAGATTTGCTCCTCCATATCTGACCTTTCCGTTCCTCCTTCAAATGGTGCAGGTAAACTTCAACAAGCACTGTAGTTGTGCTCTTAACCAATGCTAGACAGGAGAAGTGTTACAGAACGGAGAAAAACGTTTCTTCAGAAAATAATAAACCACTCAGCAAAGGGAACAGAGCAGCCTGGTATATTAAACTTACTTGGTATTGAGTCACGCAACATTCTGGACTTCCAAAACTGTTCTGGGTGACAGGTGTTTATATCATTAAATATAAAATGCCTTCCCCCACCCCCCCTTAGTTTGAATAGGAAAAGTGTTGGAAGCTTGTCAGAGAACAACGAGCCTCAACTATTTCAACACTGAGAGTCAACAGGCATCTCAGGACCCCTGCACCCCCTCTAAGTCCTCCAGTAAAAAGTTATTTTGGAACATTTGCATTCAGTGCCCAAAATACCACAGCTTTAGGTAAACCAAGCATTAGTAGTACCTGTTTTCTACTTTGTACCATTTACTATGCAGAAAATGGGACTCTGAGGTTTTACCTTCAGAGGAGCTTGATGTGGATCGTTTGACAATTTCTAACACTCCATGATCATGCTGAAGGCAGAGCAAAGGGATTTCAAATAAAACTGACCGCATGGCTGAAAGACATAATGCAAGCTGAGTAGTTGTGCCATATACCCTGGGGAACAGTGTATGCTCTTGGGATGCAGGAGATAGATTTGAATTCCTGCAGCTGAGAATACTTAATGATGACCAGGGTGTGACACAGAAAATGGGCACGTAGTTTCACATTCCTCTCCTTCAAGTGAGGAGTAAGCTAGTCATCTATCATACTTTAAGTAGTGGTTTAGACAGCAGTGTAATTGAGCAGGTTTAGGTTGTGAAACTAAACATCACACTTGTTCTGCAGGTAGTTTAAATGAGAGGCAAGGCTACCAAACATCTCTTGTAGATGTTTTCTTCCAGCTGGCTTAAGTGCCCCTCAGTGCCTTGGATATCTATCACATTGAAATGATGAGTTTGGCCCATTTGCTGTACTGAGCATTTAAGCACCTGACTCGAAAAGAATGTTTCCTGTTCCTGGAGGGGATCCTTCAACTTCTCCAGGAGTTTGTTATTTCAAACAGGTTGCTGTACTTCTACATCCATGGGTTCCTAGATAGGTAGTTGTACCAGGCTGGATCCTACAGCCTAGGCATTCCTGAAGTAAGGAGTAATGCAGGTGCATATTTTCAATAACTTGGTAATGTTCTGTGAAGTAGTCCTGAATTTTGTGTAATGATACCTAAAGCCTGTAAAACTTAAAAGGATTATTGTTTCTAGATCCTAGTGATTTCTGAAATGCGGTGTGCTCATGGGTGAGGTTGTCAAATTAATGCAACTAGAGCTGGGGACATTCATGAGCCTTAGTCCTATATGCAATGAAGAAGCGGAGTTGGGGGGTTTGTTTATTGTGGGGTGTTTTTTTTTTAATTAAAACTTCATAATACAAGGCAGACATGCTGTTTGCGTGACTACTGTGTTCTCATTTTGGATTATCTGTGTACTCCCTCAAAAGTGTTGTTGCTTGAAAATTCAAGTCTAGAAGAGTAAGGTTTGGTTAAAGTGTAAGTCGTGGTGTGAAGGGGAACCAAAAATGGAGAAGAAACCGTGCTTTGGGTTAAATTTTCCTCTTGCACCATGTGCACTGCTGCCAGATCTCAGGGTGCTTTACTTTCCATATAGATCATTCTCTGCCTGTATTTCCTGTCTGCCTGTTGGTCACTCCTCTTACTTTTTTGACAGATTCAAGTCTGTCTTAGTTACAGGGTTTTTCAGTGTAGCCCAAAGTGAAAGATGCATGGTATATGTGAAATGTGTAGAATTATCTTTAATGTACAGGTAGCTTTTCTAAAATTGCCTTCAGCAAAGGCTGTGTGTACCTATGTGGTTGCTAGGAAATAGCATGTGAGGTGTTTTATGGTGTAGCAGAGTTTAACTCTTTTGGGGGAGTGTTGTCATGGTAACCAAACCCAGTATTTTCTGGACTTCAACACAGGTCAATGGTAGCAGGATTATGGCTTCAGCAAATCAACAGTTACCTTTACCGATGTAAAGATAAATGTCCGGAACATTGCGGAATGCAGTGTGTGTGTCTGAAGTGCATCATTTTGTGGTTGAGGGCATGAGCTTACACAAACGACTGGCACCTGATGATCTCTTGTGTAGTACTGTCTCCCTCTGGCCCAGTTCAGTAGCTGCATTTCTAGCCCAGTAAGTCACCAGTCTTGCAGGGCAGCAGCAGCTGACTGTTCCTTTGCTTCTCTGGGGCATCTTCTTTGGGGCAAATCTCATCGGCCATAAAGTACAATAAGCTCTTTCTACAGGAGCTCCCACAGCTCCCCCAAAACACTGGTGCTTTTGGCTTGTGAAGCTTGAGTCACCTTTCCTTCAGTGTGAGGAAGAAGTGCTGCCTGAAGATACATTATTAATTCTGAGTAAGATGGCATGGTAAAAGGTAGTGAGTGTCTAGTGCAGGTAACTTTCTTCACCTGAGAGGATCATTAGTCCATTTTCTCATGAGCTTTATTTTTCCCCTGCAGGTCAACCATTTGTGTCAACCACTGCCCCAGCCTTCAGCATCCAATTACTTATAAATGTCTTTCTCGCCTGTATTGTCAGATATAAAAGAACAAAATGTATTAGAGACATTATGTTCCTTTGGATTACCTCTGACTCTGTGAATAGAGAGTTAGTCTGGAGAATCGTTAAAAAAAGTCTCCGTATATCTCCACCCACTGATTTGGCCATCCAGTATAGAAGGGGTAGAGCTTAGGTTTGTGCTGAGAAGCCCCTCAGCTAAATGGTGCTCCTTTAAATTAATCTCAATGTTAAGCTTTTAATAATGTGAGTTACTTACTTTCAAAATACAGAACTAATTTGGATGTAGATTTACAATTCATTGGTCTCTTGCCCTGGAATCCTACTGCATCTGAAGAGGTGGCTTTATTTCTAAAAGGACAGGGAAACTGGACAGATGTCAGTCGGTTTCATTGCATGGGAGAGTGGAGCAGGAATTACAAAGATCTGGGCCACCTGGACACCAGCACACAGAATTCATGGAGCATGCAGCCAGGTGTGAACATGTGTTTAGGTATTATGAAATTATGTTTAAATAAGAAATCCAAAGAAACAACAGTTAGCTGAAAGACTCTGCATGAGTAGGGACAGTAATGTCCATGGCGAGGTGAGGCAATGAGCTGAAATGGACAGAATGAAGTTTTGCAGCAATGTATCTATTGGAAAACAAGCTATTTAACAGCTATTTATAAGCCTGGGACAAGCTGTGCTCACAGCCAGCTTGCATGTAGAGCTGTAACCTGTTAGATTTAATTATAATTGATTTGTTTATATTTGGAGGGGTGGGATCTGATTCCTTTCTCATGTTACACATGTTTTAATCAAAACAGTGATATACTTACCAGTGGCATATGCTTTAGTGCTATAAAAAAATCAGCTTAATCGAACATGGAATTGGGCACAAGGTCTCTGAAGTTAGCTTTGGAACTACTTCCAGCACTCCCTTTTCCCTTCACTCTTAGGTCAGCCATTTGCCGTGGGGACAGCAAAAGAGGCTTTCTTCTTCCCCCGTTGCAGATTTGGAAGGCTGTCTGAAGGCACTGTAAATTTGAATGTTGTCAATGAGCATCGTTCTTCGGCAGTTATGTTTAATAATCATTGTGTCCATTTATGAAATGCAACTTATCAAGCCATTGTGCTAGCCAGAAACCCAAGAAATCTCTTTTAGAAAAGGAGGGTGAAAATGGGGCTTTAACTTTTGTGTGTGTGTTTGTGCCCCAAGTGAATCAAATTTCTTTTGAAACTCAGAGGCCCCAGGGTAGGTGGTAGCATGGTGGCTAGGGTGTTTTCTGGAGATGAGACACCCAAGTTCAATTCTCTGTTTTGAAAGAGTCTGAAGAGATGGTCCCACATGAGTCCCCTGCCTCCTGGACTGTTGGCTATTGTGGATTTGTCTTCCTCTTGGCTCTGAGACCAGTTCGTGAAATTCATCCATTCCAGTGTCCTGTCCTGATGAATCACTACTTCCTCCTGTCACAAAGCAAGCCAATTCCTAAACAGCTGTTTAGTTATATTGGGAAATAGAATCATAAGAATCATTTAGGTTGGAAAAGACCTTTAAGATGATCAAGTCCAACTGTTAACCTAGTACTGCCAAGTCCACTACTAAACCATGTCCCTAAGCACCACATCTTTTAAATGCCTCCAGGGATGGTGACTGAGCCACTTCCCTGGGCAGCCTGTTCCAATGCTTGACAATCCTTTTGGTGAAGAAGTTTTTCCTGATACCCAATCTAAACCTGCCCTGGTGCAACTTGAGGCCGTTTCCTCTTGTCCTATTGCCTGTTACTTGTAACACAAGCTTTCAGGAAAACGTGGTATGTTCCATTTCAGAATAAAACCATTCACATGTGTTATATGGTTAGGGCTGCATTTATGTGCCGGGCTGTGTTTATGGGCCAGGCAGTGTCATGACTTGTGGAAGAGGTGGGTAACTGCCATGTCAAACACCTTGCCACGGCCTGTTTTCAGGTTGCTTCCCTTTACCTCAGACTGCAAAGTGAGGGAAGCCAGAATACCAAGACATCTCAAAAGTTTTGATTTCTTATATTCTTGTGGACATGGTATGGTGGGCTGTGGATGTGGTGCAATGGGCTGCAGCTGCTTGACAGTGCTCCCGTCCCCACAGACCTCTGGACGGCAGCTACAGTGCACTGGTGGAAGCCTGGGAAATCTTTGGCTGTCTTTGTTCTGGAGGTTTTTGCAGATATAAAAAAGGTCAACTAGAGTACTATGAGGGTGAAGTGGATGGTTAGAGAAGAGATGGATGAAGTGAAGATCTGAGATGGGCTAAGCAGAGTGAGACATCATTGTTCAAGTCTAAAGAAAGTAATCAATCTAGCCTAAGTTGGGGTGGTTGTGGTAGGAGTATCTGTTATGAGCTGAAGGAGGCCAGGACAGAGACTTAAGCCAAAGGGAGTGGGGCTGAAGGGGCATGTGGTTAGAGAGGTGTTTTGGGGGGAAAAAAAGATTTGTCTTGGTGGCACAGGATGCCAATGACACTTGGAAGTCTTGAGATGTGATGTCTGAATCTAGCGATTTCTGTTCAGATCTTATAGCTACACAAGAAAAACGTAGCTTGCAACCTAGTGCTAAGAAATTTTGTGGATTGTAGCAATTGTCTTGAACATGCTATTTCTGGAGTTTATTTGTGGTAGTCTTAATGACCTTCTAAAACAATTCAATCATACATGAGTTTTACTGCAATAGGAAATGCATACATGGTGTTCTGTGTTACAAAATTGTAGTAACGTATCCACTGCTGCCTAAAGTCACCTAATAGGCTATGCTTTTTTTGTGGTTTTATTTCCCACCCCATCAGAGTAGCAGAGGACTCCTTCTAAGTCTATGTAATTTAATATTTGAGAGCAAGAGAGAAGTATCTAATATTTGCCTAGGCAAACTGAAGACTTCTAACTAGTCTGTTTGCCCCTACATGCTCTATACTCTTAAAAGGAAAAAAATTCTTAGCTTCACTTTTTTTTTTTCTCCTTGTTTGCAGTACTGCTCCAGACAAACCATCCTGGTTTGTTGTGGTGTCATGATAGCTGGGGGAAGAATGTTGGTAGCTAAATCAGTGTTCTACTGTGAGATGGGAAAGGGAGCTTCCTGGGAGGGTCCTGTTGTCCTGAAGAGAGATTTGACAAAAGTGGTGGGGGGAGGAACAAAAACACCAAGAACACCAAACGACCAAGCAGGACATAAAAATCAAAACTGTTGTAACTCTGGTACAACTTTGTGAAATGACAGCATGCACTTCTATATTCCAGGCCCTGATAGGATATTGCCAGGAGAGGACTCACACAGTGTATTAGCTCTGTGGGTCTGGTGCATGGAAATGAATTTAATCTTAATGGCACTTCTTTCTTTCAGAAGTGACTTTGTATAAATGTTGTCACTTTATTTGGTGCAACAGTTTCTTTGGCGTATTCTGGCATTTTTGCTTGTTTCACTGTGACAGAGCTACCTTTTATTACTCTGGTCCTTCCGGTGGACTTGAAGTGAGCAACAGAACTTGTTTCTTACACCACTAGTAGATTGAAAACCATGTATTTGATAGATACCGCTAAAGACTCAAGCTCAAGACAAGAGTTGTGCCAGTCTTAAGAATAATATATTTAAAATTTCATCATTTTAAGTTAGATTCTGTGCATTCTGGTGTTATGGATATCAAGACTTTTTCTTTCAGGTATGAAGTCAGATGTTTAAGAAAGTGAAATATCATAAGATTATCAATAACATAAAAACTAGTGGGATTGATCATTGTTACACTTGACCAGAAAGCGTGAAGACTAACTACTAATGACAGCCCAACGATGTCTGCTTTTGAGGTTGGAAGCCTATGATCGAGATCTCGTAGTTCTTGCTGAGACACAACCAGCATTGTTTGACCTCTGGTAAGATCCTGCAGTGAATTAGGTCTGTATGCTGCACTTGGGGGCTTGGGCCCTCATGAATGCATGTGGAACAAAGTCTTGTATTTCAGTGTGTTCCTGAGTTTTGTCCTAATACCTACCATGTTGTCCCAACACATGCTTATAGAGTTCAGGAAGAAAAACTAGCAGGTGGTGAGAAACGCTCTTAAAAAGTAGTTCAAACCAACAGTTTTAGAATTTGGGCTTACATTTTTTTGTTTCTTTTCTACCCTCTCAACTCAGAAGGTTCCTTTGTTGTCTGTTTGTAGATACGCATTAACTAGAACAGCTGAGGCACATACAGATCTTTTTTGGCCCTCTGGCATTTTAGTGGCTTAGGGACCATCCATACAGTTCAAAGAGTTTGGTAATGAATCATCTTCAAAGAGGGAGCTGTTTTCATGGGTTCCACCAGATTTATACAAGAGGCTATTTTTAGATCAAGGATTTTTTTTCCCCTTAGAGCTATAAGACATCTGTGGCCTCGCCTTAGATTTGAAAAATTTGCTGTGCTGAAAGTAACTCCTTTAAGGCCATCCTTTCATGTTCAATTTATTGTTATTTTTCATTTGATTGCAAATAGGCTGCAGATAGTTTAAAATTGAAAAGGGCTTTGTACTTCTGTAGCTTGCATGTAAAGTCTTACCAAAGAACACTGTTTTCCAGCCTGGTTAATGCAGATGATTGCATGTGGAAGGATGACCCTTAATTACCATGCTCACGCCTATTCTCTGCTGTCAATACATAATGCAGTTTACCTATCCTACCCTGAAATACGTGTATGTTTACAAATTGATGTCTTATGATACACATATGGGTTTTGGCATATAGCCTGTTAAACAGCAATTGAGTAAAGAATTGCTTCAACATACCCTTCAACATCAGGAACTCAAATAGTATAGCTGCACAGGATCCACTGGAACAAAATGAAGGAAAACGGAGGCAACTTGCTCACAGTTGCAAGGTGTTTCAGTTTGTGTTAATGATGTTGTAAAATGGATACGAGACGTATATGATCATTTTTGAGTTTCGACTGGAGAGCTACTCCTACAAGATACTGTCATCAGGCAGATTTAGGAATATCTGAGTGGCAAAGAGCAGCAATAAACTTTTGTGCACTTCAGAAACTTTTTCAGATAGGAAGATAGCAGTGGGAAAAAAGGCTATTGATATTTTCTGAAAATGTCCCTACATTTTATTTTTAATTCAATAGAAATAAATTATTGGGCCCTGATACCTCCTTTTCTGGTTAATGGGCTGTCAGGGACCAAAACAGCTGGCAGCATTCCTCCCACACAGCCCTTAGCTATACTAGCTGTAGCTAGTAGTAGGGCTGGGCAGTGCTTCTTCTCCAAATGCCTTGTTCGTAACCCTCCCTGACAAGTGTTCAACATTTCTTGCTAAGTGAAGGAGATAGTGGCATGGCATAGGTGCAACATACCAGATTTGCATCACTTGGGGATGTCAGCAGTGCTTCTTGCCCCCACTGCCTTTTGTTGATCTGCCACTCTCTCACAGGATTATTTTTCACTTGTTCTTTCAGCATAGCATTACTGAAGAGGATAGTCTGCCTTGTTTGGATGATGGGCGATCCTTTTGTATGTTTGTGTGCATACTTGGTGCATGATTGTCTGCAGGCTGGGTGAGCCATCTTCTGGTATCTCCCCTCTGGTTTTGGTTAGGGTTTTTTTCCTGCCCCCCATTTGACCAGTTGCAGAGGTGTTGCCATTGCTGAGAATGGGATCAAAGCAGGATGCATTTAAATACGTGGAATTCTTAGTTCTTTTTAGTCACAGTTCACATCCTGTGTCTACCAGCTGCCAAGTCTCTTCATTCATTCTTTGATGATCGGTTACATTCTTTCTTGCTCTGGAGGAGAGCAGTTCTGTCTATTCCAAGTATTATCAAAACTGATGACTATCTGACAACAGTAGGCATATCTTCTTTTCTGCTACCAGCATGTATGCCATGGACAGATAAAAGTCATGGCACAGGTGTGTGAATTAGAACAGTATTTTCAGTGCTGCCTATCACAGGATTAAGCATGAAACAGGAAAGATAGTCTTCTGTGCATCCTCTCTAAACCGCTTCCAAACTTTTGCTGCTTGTCTGCTCAGAAATTTGCTTGGCAACTGACTTGTATGCCGATGGGAAGTTAGTGGGAATCGGATTTCCTGCTTATTTGAAAATGTCACTTCAACAAGAGAAATACTTCAAATATAAAATTCTGGAAAAATATTTCAGGTCAATCAGAATTTACTATAGTCAATCTCAGATTCTGTTTATATTTTGATAAAAATGTCCAGCTGATTTACTGCTTCTTCAAAGGGCTTTACTTCTAATAAATGAAAATTTTCTGGTGCTGGGAGGATCCAGCTGGAAAATTTCTAACTGTCTGGCAATGCTGACTTTGGTAAATTCACTTCATGCAATGGCTGGGAGGTCCAATGACATGTTACCATAGAAATACTCACAGCAGTTTTAAACCAGCTTTAAATTACTAAAGCTTGAGTGCTAATGACTACAGCATCATCAGCTGTAAAACACACACTGGGAAGCTGGATATATGCTTCAGCAGCTGGCTGCACTGACTACCCCTAACTACAGCCCAGCCACGTATGCTTTTGAGGTTGTAAGCCTAGGACCGAGATCTCATAGTTCTTGCTGAGACACAACCAGCCTTGTACTAAGGGGCCTGACCAGGTGTCTAAACACCTCAGTTGTGCCACTATTGTGAAGGACAAGTAGGCGGCCTTAGACAACTTGGACTGGACCTACAAAGGCCCAGTGGCTCCACAAATAGGATTGCAGTGCTTGGTGCTGCTCTTCTTCCTCATTTGGTAGCTGACTTGATTTTTTTACTTTTTGCAATGATGTATTTTGCATCTTTGGTAGAGGTTGCACTGTTAGATCAAAATTCAGGGTGAAAAATAAGATGAGTGATTATTTACTCTTCTTACCATCAGCCATAACATCATTTGTGTTGTTACAGATTTGGCTTTGCTGTCTGTGTTTAATGCTTGCAGATGTGCTCAGTGAGTACATATGGAAATGGAAAATCATTCCCTTTGAAGGGGAAGCACTAAGGTGAAGAATTTAGCAAGCTATCTTTAAATAAATATGGTTTCTGACTTGGTTTGCATCTGAGTCCAAATCAGTCAAAAGAAGCCAGGCACGGTTTTAAATTGGACTAGTAGGCTGTTACTCAATCCATTGTCGTTACATTTCTTTTCATGGAGAACTTAGTCATATGAGGAAGCATATGAATTAAATGCTTACCTGATATTACTGTCAGCAGTAGAAAGGTAAAGTGAACGACAGTCAATCGTGTGTATTCTACTGTACATAAAAATTCACGGAGACTTCTGTACTGCTTCATGCTGTACACATTTCAGTGATAAGTAATTATCTCAGATGGAAATGTCTGCAGTCTACCTTTCAACAGCAGCATAGACAATCATTAAACCAAGCCATCTTAAATAAGATAGATGCTCTTGCAGCTGTTTCATTTTCTCAGAATTAGTCTTTTCACTAGAGCTGACTTATAAATCCTTGACAAGTAGAGTGTATTTATTCTATTTCTGTACACAGTTAGAGCATCTTCACTAGTTTTCCAAGGATAATAAAATAATTTGTGGTGGGTACCAGTGAAATTCCTCTCCTCTGTTCATAGTATAATCTAGTTACTTGAACCTATGTAAAATTTCATTGCAATTTATAGCACGTATCTTATGCAACAAAGAAAAACTCAATTAAAGTTACTGGCATGCATGAGAAATGGAGGAATAGTTCTTATTTGCTGTGAACATAGGTAAGGTTTCTATTCTAACATCATGTTTTCACTTTCTTAATCTGATAACATGATCGATAATGATAAAATCATGTTATTACATGTAGAAATAGGGTGAACTTTTTTCTAGTCTGATATAGCCAAAGTGAGCTTGAGTCTTCTGTTTCGCAGTTCTGAGATGGCCTGATGTCTTTAATGCTGTGGCTTCTGCCTCCCCCAAGATGGCTGGCTGCCGAGAGTTCCTGCTTTGCGATGAGGATACCTGTGCCACCACAGAGGTTGTCTCAGTGTCACCAAGTGGGAGCAAGCTCCTAGCTGACTCCTCCTTGGCTGGAAGGATAGTTCCCAATCCAGAGATGAAGATCCCACTCTGGAGAAAAATGGGAGCTGTGCATAGAGTTGTTTTTAGTTATCCTCTGAAAAATTCCAAATGTACATTCCTTAGCTGGCGCGTGGTAAGTGTTTTGAGGCGAACATATTTTAAATGTGGTAAAAGTGACTGAATCATTTAAAAATATTTCTGCATACATCATGATTGAAATTAAAATACCAAATTAGGGTATTTTTTAATTTTTATTTTTAATGACAAAGGGTATTTTCTTGGGCTGTTTTCATAAAGTGAAATATAAAAATGCCCATTAATGCAAAGGTATTTCATTAGAACTTTTACAGGAAGAACTGTATCTGCAAATATATGTACCTCTCTACTGGAAGCTGCAAGAGCAATTAAAACACAAGAAACTTCTTAAATATGAAATGAATATTAAATGAAATGAAATATTAAATGAAAATGAAATATTAAGCATAACCCAGCATTCAGTCTTTTATGGGGGGAATGGCACTTTTTCAGCATCTTGTATGTATTCATTGCACATTTTTTTAAAAATTAATGCTGAAATGGGTCAACAATGCATGGTGCTATAAATTCCCTACAGTTCTTATCACTAGCAAAATAACCTCTTACTTTCTTTCTCATCCTACTGCTGAGTTTTTGGTGGGTTCCTTTCTTAAGGTCTCCCTAAAATCAAATTATCCTAACCTGGATCTGAGAAATAGCACTCTCAATTTCTGTAGGGGGGGAAAAAAAAATCACTGGACAAGATGCACGTAAGTGGTGTATCAAGGCCGCTTTTCTTTTAGAGTATATAAGGCAAACTCCCATTTCAGAACAGATCTCTCTGTAAGTTCACCATGCTGACTGTTAAATTGCCTTAAAGGCTATCAGAGCTGCTGTCTCAGACCTACTGTAGATTCAGGGGTATGTTGATTCACACTAACTTTGAAAATATGATTTTATCTACCTTGAGGACTTAAAAATGGCTTTGCTTTATTTTTGATGAAAGTTTTCTGAGTAATCTGTACCTGATACACGGCAATTTCTGTGAAAAACATAATGGCTGCAAATTACAGAATGTGTCAGACTGTGCCTTGCTTTACAGCTATATATACAAAAATGAGGTAGTGTTCCATGGAGCACGTTAACATGAATTCACCAGGACACTGAAAAAAAATAAGTGAAAGGGCGATCTTTTGAGGATTAATAACTCAAAATTACTTCTATGTATTTTGGAAGTCTCAAGCCTGCAGTGGGGAACGGATGTGGGAGGTATCATATGTGCTTGCCTTGGTCTTGTGTGTATTATCCAGTGCTGACCGTTCTCAGAGACACGATGTTAGTTTGGTGGTTTGATCTGACGCAGTGCACCTGTTGTTAGGTGTTTGCAATCCTGGCCTCCACTGAAGCCTGACTTAGCAAAATGTTTAAGCGCACAAGTAGAACCATCCAGCTGGACTGGAAAAACCAGAGCACTGGTTTGACTTTACATTTCCGCAGGGTCATTGCACTCAGAAGAAGTCTAAAACAGCCTTGGAGTGGTTATAACCTGTGTCTGGCAGCTAAATATAGAACAGCTGGTTAGCTCCATGTCGGTACAAAGGTCTAGAAAGGAAAAGCGGTATTTCCCCAAGAGGAGCAGCATATGTGAAAATTTCTTGTTCCGATAATGTTATGTGGATCTGAAGACTTGGGGCCTAAATTATGTAAGGAGGAGTACTAGTATATTTGCAGTGCCATAACTGAAATAATCAGTGATGCTCTTGTGTTACTCAGTGCGGAGGATCCGGCTATCTGTACCACGTTACCGTTTCATCACAAGGTTTCTGCAGATGGGACCAGTAAGCTAGTCCGACTGTTTTATGTGTGCCAAGAAATGGGTTTTTTATGTTCAACGACTGTAACCATTACAGACATTTCATTGCAGATGTACTTTAGAAGGCCCCCCAGCCCAATGTCTCTCTTTTACTTTTGGGGAAGCCTTTAAACTTTAATGGTAACTTGCTATGTGAAGTAAAATGCCATTTCTGGAAAGGTCTCTTGGGTTGGCCCCTGCAATTGTGGGAAGCCACCTTCTATAACCCCTTCTATTTCATCAAAGCCTGGAAAACATTTACTTCTGGTCCTCTCTGACTTTACTGATGGGAGTCCTAAGCTGTCATCCTTGCTTTTTCTGTTGTGTTCAGCTGAGAAGCTTCTAACATACAGCAACATACGTAAGTACACAGCATGGCACTTCACATTGTTTGAGTTTCAGCCCATTTCTACAACTCCTGCCCTAAAGGTTCTCTGCTACTCTACCTACCTTGCATTCCTCACGGAATGTGATTCAGCAAGAAATTTATAGAAGTTACTGTTTTCTATATTGTAATATGCACTTGTGAATAAGTATGCTATTAAGAGGAAATACAACATATTTCCCTGCAGACCCCATCCCAAGACAGTTGTAAAATAAAGAGATATGTAAGAGAGATATATAGCAGAGAACTCTGGCAATATATTTTTCAGTTGTATTTCATGTACTGTAGTCTTAGACTGTGAATAATTTATGCATAAGCAGTTCTTCAGTGGAGTTGTAGATGATACTGAGTCTAATCCACTAAAATGAAGAGATCGTGGCTTATAAAGGCTTTGTTGGTGAAAATTTTTTTGGTGGATTGGAACTAAAATCTCTTATGGCTTTCGGAGACAGGATTTCTAGATAAAGATGGTTGGAAAGTGTCAGGCTTCGAACTGCCCATGTGATCTCTCGGAGAGGAGATTTATATTCTCCTACAGTTCATGATGTGTATATAGTTCCTGGTGCTTAGTGGTTGCTTGATTCTGCAACACACTGAGCATTTGGGCCATGCTACCTTTAACTCTCCAAGAAGTCCTTTTTGTCTCCAGTGATATTGTTCATAAAATAATATTAAACAGATTGCCGAACTGAGTCTAGGTGCACAGAATTTAGCTTCTGCAATATAAGGTGCATTAAAAATAGGCAGCTGTAACTATTCTTTGGGGAGAGAAAGTGTGGCAGATAACACTGCATTCAGCAGCATTAGCACTTCTGCTTTTAATTCTTGAGTGTGGAAGTTCATACTGTGCACATGCAGAAACCATGGGGAGAAGATTGGTTGCTGAGACATTTGTGAGAGAGTTGTGTTTCACTATCTGTGGAGAATGTAACAGTGTAGTTTTTTTATGCTCTCAGTATTGTGTTGGTAGTGAGTTGCATAATACATCCTAATGAGGGACTATCCTAGTGGTGGACTAAAATGCTTATATTCTGTTCAAATAGATGTCAGTACATAAAAACAGGAGTAGCGGTAAGAGCTCTCTGTAGAACATTGGCATGACTCTTCTAACACTGGGTTTGGAAAGTGGCACTTAAATTTGGTGGTGCTTCTCTTTGTTAAGACTGGAATAAAATGTCCAAAAGAAGTCTCTTTCCAGAACAGTTTTCAGGATTTCCCCCCGCACTGTGGAAATAGTGATGAGTAATACCAAAATGATTATTGCTCATTGCTTAAGTAATAGTTTGCTCTGGTGCAGTAGGGCAGCTGAAGGACTATGCAATCCCTTCTTTCCATACTTTTGCAGAGCTTATGTGGATTGCAGCTGTATGCAAAAGTTAAACCCTAACATAAGATGCTGATCCTACCAGCATTTACATGATTAGAGTAAGGGCAGTGAAATTAACATTACTGCATTCAAGTTGCTAAGACTGGATAATTTTCAGGTTTATCAGGGCAATTGTTTTGTGAGGTGTGAATAATTCAAGTACATCTAACACCCACTTCTCTGTTCCTCTGGGTCAGAGCTTCCCCTTCCTCTGACCACTTCATGCGTGCTGCTGTACCCACCTTGTATGAATACTACTTCTACTCTTCCTCACTCTTCATCTGTATTTGGGTAGAGCTTATAGGATCAGTCAGCCCATGTGCTCTTTTATATGAGGTATTATAAAAGTGAAAGGTGATCTTTGCCTCTGAGATATATAACCTAAATCGGTAAGACAAGCTTCATAAACACTTTAGTCTTGAATGACAAAATACAGAGTGTAAAGTGCTGGTTTGGGGTAACATCCATGTGGCTCAGTTAAATGATTCACCAGTGGGCAAGGCGCTGTGCACATTCCAGAAGATGATATCCAGATGTCCATATTGGAGTCTTAAATTCACGTGCTACCGCTGCTGTCTGGATTATCTGCAATGGCTTTGTCAAAATTAAAATAGAAACTTAAACTGAATTAAATGTGATAATGAATTACTCAGTCAGCATGAGGGCCTCAGAGTTGTTTATTTTGGTGAGAATTTGGCTTTTATTTTTGTTGTCTGCACAATTTTTAGTGTGAGACATGGCACAGACTGTCATGTTGATAATTTGTAGCTGCACAATAACAGGTGGTGTTGAGCTGGAGGCTTTGGTACTGGAGACAGCATCACTCTTGATACTTGAAATGGCAGGGTCTGCTCTGGGAACAATTCGCCTATCTGTGGGTTTCTGATAGAAGGATCAATGGCAAAATAGTTAATTTTGACATGTTTTAAATGCTATTTTTGGATTTTAGAGTCTATGTTAGATTGTGATGGAAAACGTGCACATATGTATCTGTTGTCCTGAAAACTTGGGAAGATTTAATTTTTGTTTTATTGGTGGTTGTACTGTGTATTTGCAATTTGGAGTTGTTGAGTTTGGGGTTTGGTTTTTTTAAATAGAGTTTCTAGGTATAATTCTAAGACATATCTTGTGGATGCTAAAATTTTAATTAAAAAGCCAAACTAGTTGGCTTCAGCTGCCCATCCCCAGACTCGAACGATCAAGACAGAAGAGCTGTGAAACAAACACTGTCTGGCCATGTGGAAGAGTAGGGGAGAGAGAACATTATGTCATTGAAGAAAGTGAGGAATACCCTATTCTTTACTGGAGCTTATTTTGGTATTTTTGTAAAATGTAGATCAAAGTTCACAGCTGAGTTTTTTCTACACGCAAGACAATTCAGAAAACTTCAGTAAGTGGCTAGTGCTTATCAGCACATCTTTGTTCTGGGTTTTGGGTTTTTTTTTCCTGTGTTCTGGCAAGAGGAATATAGTGTTGGTTCTACACTGAGATAATATGTAGGTGCCTTACAGTAGCTGGCAAAGGAAGATATAAATAGACCTTGTTGAACCAGGAAGAAATTCTTTCCAGCTATGCCCACCTGAGATAAGAAATAAGAGGAGGTGATGCTAAGCCAAAGTTCTGGTGGTGGCATCCATCAGGTATCTCTGAAGAAGCAGCCTGCTAACCACTCCATCTTAAGGTTGATATTGACAGCTAGTAGTATCTGCACTGAATAGTGTTGGTGAAACTACAGACTGAAAACATAGTGCCAAAAAGTTGTCTTCCTTTTAACTCTTTGAGTAGAGTTCATAATACTTATGTGTGCGCTTGAAAACCAGTGGTTGAGGTGCTGCTTCTGACTGCTCTCAGGCTATTGAGGGGCATAATCTGTGTGGTTTTGAAGGCAAAAGAGAACCTGTGAATTCAGCTCAGTCTTAATTTGTTCACTTTCAGTAAGACACTGCATAGTTTGTGTTAGATAAGCAGTGGAAGACAAGAAAACTAAAATTTTCTCCTTCAGTAAGACCCTAGGTAGGTTATTTACTACTAACAGTGGTGTTGAGAACACACCGTTTCTTGCCAGAACCTCTCCAAACTAAAACAGTCCTCTGACAAGCAGCAGCCAAAGCCAGCAATACATTGGGTGAAGAGAATGGAATTGCCCTTTTCTAGTAGAAGAAAACTTATGGAAAACTCATGAATATTCATCTATTAAAATATATAATTTCTTCCTTTGCTAATTTCCAGGTGGAATTTCAAATATGTAACTGTCTTCCAGCAAACTCTTACTGACATCACAGAGCCCTGGAAGTATGCTCCCCACAACCCAGCACAGAAGTGGGACTTGAAGTTGTTTTGGCAGCACTTTCCGTGTGAGGTGGAGAGAACTGAACAGTCTGTAGAGCAAATGCTGAGCGGGCAGCCCCTCAGGCGTATGCAGACAACCTCCAGATGTTTTTTACTTAGTCAGTCTTTGGAAGGCAAAGTTAATTTTACATTTTAAAAGGATTGTTCAATTGCAGATTAACAGTATACTTCGTAAGTTATGAGTATTTACCTAGACCAAGAGCTGATGGAAGAAGACCAAGATTATTTAGCTAGCAGCTTGCTGCAAATTGATTTTCTAGTCATTTCCATTCATACTTATGTGATCATATTACCTGAATCTTCTAGTATTGAAACTCACTTCATATCTTTTTGTATCAATTTTAATAGCCATGCCCAAGAATTGATCTAATGTATTGAACCATAGGTCTACGAGGCCATTATCTTGTCTTGGGCAAGAGCAAAGAGCCTTACACAACAGACAGAGAAGAGGGCAGATGGAGAGTGATCTCTTCCTGGGCCTCTCTTAACCTGTAACTAAGGGGCTTCTGAGTTGAAGTTATGTTCCTACTGACGCATTTCACAGCAACGCAGGGGCCTACATTTGGTAAATTTTGTTCAACTGCTCTTTGAACAACAGCCCCTCCAGTGGCCTGATAATTTAAGTGAAAGCATCACATTTCTTCTATTGTGAAGACTACTGATGAGTCATTCTTCATTCAGCTCTACACCATGCATGATTTCACAGATGCCCATTCTGTTCTTTAGTTAGTTCTCTTCCCGTCAGAAGCAGCCTCATCTTTTTAGTTCTCCAAAGACATCTTGGAATATCTATGATTATTCTTGTTGCTTTTGCTTGAATTTTTCTAGTTTTGGTTAGCTTATCGCAAAGAAACCAAAAGATAATGTACCGCATTGAAAGTGTGGGTTCATCATAAATTTACATGGCACCATAATGTTGTTTCGTTTGGCTCTTTGTTCCTATCCTCATATTGGTTGCTTTTCTTGACTAGCTGAACAGATAAAGTTGGAAATAAGATTAATTTTTAAATCTTTCTGTGTCTATAGTTTTGGATTTTGCTCTCTCCTAAGCACCAGTGTATGTATTTCTGAAACAGTTCAGGCTTAGTTGCTGTGGTTTTCCCTAAGATGGATGTAAGCAGATCTGATTGGATTCTCCAGTGATGTCTGTGACTCATGCTCTTACAAAGTTGAGAATGGACAGTAGTGCCAAATAGATTAACAGAAAGAGGTCTCACCGTGCCACAATCCACAAGCCTTGGGGAGATTCTGCTTACTTTGACAGATGTTTGGGAAAGTCTGTTTTCCCCATGCCTCTTTACACTGCAAGGACATTAACATAACTTACCTGCCATGCATATTTAGTGTTTGTGCGCTAACAAAATAAATACACTTTCAGAGAACCTTCTGTTGACAAATTCAATATTCAAAATAAACCTGATGTCATTGGGACTGCATTGTGTAATTGGTTTTCTTTCCACAAGTCTAAAAATGTTGCTGTTTGTGACATGAGTCTGTCTCTCTATTATCTGTATGCTGCTGGATTAAAATGTGGAAGGGTATTTTTTTTTAAGAAGTCATCATTTTTTTAACTTTCCACAATAGTTAGAATTACCCAGGTTTCATGTCTCTGGAGGAGTCCATAGGGTCTGTTCACTGTTCGCTTTTAAAAGTATTTCAAAAGGAAATTTGTTAGCATGTTTTTTTTTTAAAAAAAAAAAAAAGTGCCAATGTGGTCTGAATTTACTCAATATTACAGGTAGGGGAAAGGAATGAAATAAAACAGGGCCATGTTATGACAGCAGATATTTCTCTTACATAGTAGTTCTGAAGTTAAAGCACTTGGCCAGTCTATCGATTTTAATTCCTTTCTTGTCAGTACAGGCTGGGAGGTGATTGCCTGAGCAGCAGCCATGCTGAAAAGGGATAGGCAAAGGCATGATTGACCTGATCTAGCATTGCAAGAGCACCACTTGGATGCACTAGATGACCTTCAGGGGTCCCTTCAAGCCAACAATTTTGTGGTTCTTTACTCATTGGTGTTTCACTGAGTATCTCTAGACATTAGTGAGGCCCTTCTTCCTGTTCAGGTTCTGAGTACCTGAGGGAAGGGGAGGAAGTTTCCTACTGCTGTAGACCATGAGGTACTGTAGATAGTCAGTGGAGGAAGGTATGCTCTTAATTTATGTGTCCTACTGCTTTGTGAGCAGGAATACCTAGTAAAAATACCTAGTCAAAATACTACAGGAAATCGATATGTTAGATGACTTAACCCCCTAATTAGGAAGAAATGCTACAGGGTGGTTTTTGCTTTTTGGATGTTTGGTGGGTTTTTTTTGCTTTTTGAACAAATTAACAGCATCTGTGGATAAGAAGCTGTTGTCTTGGAAAGATACCTTGTCACAGCCTGTTTAGTTTCTCAAATTTTGTATTCCTATGGTATAGAAATCCAGCCAATTCTAAGCAAACGTACCTCTAAACTTCTACAGAAACACGAGAATAAGGAACCTGCAATATCTAAGAGTAATGTAATGTGAAGAGGAATAAATGCTTAGCTTTCTCATCAAACGGTAGGAAATAAGCCAACTCTACTGTATTTTTCTTGTTTCTGTAGACTTGCATGTAAAGCATTAACCAGGAAACCCATTAAGGAATATGATTTTTTTCATTAAAATCAATTCTGAATTTAGAATGAGAAAGACAGGGTGCATCAAAGATAGAATTTCTTGAAAGAAAAGTGTTTTGTATCAGACTGATGCAGCATTTTATAATTTTATATCTTCCTGGTGTATATTTTACCTGTTAAATTTAATGTATAATGGTTTTGCTATACTTTTTTTTTAGTATCATTGGCATAAGAACTTCACTGACAGTGAGTATGCTGATAATGATAAATATATCTTTTGAGACCATCCCCTTCCGAACCAATGTGAATAGCTGACAAGTCATCTGAGCCATCTCTCTGGACACTACTCTTGAACAAGAGACATGTGGGTAGTAGATCTGGGGACGTGGGCTATTTATTGCTCTGCTGTAGGGAGGAGGTGGAGGAGAAGGAAAGATTGCCAGGACACAGTTGGCATATTGACCCAGGAGTTCACAAGGAACATAAATCTGAAATTGCTGAACTACTAATTAAGGTGTGTCACCTGTTCTTTAAACTGATCTCAGTGCCAGCAAAGTGAAAATCAGATAATGACATGTTAGTCTTCCTGAGAGGGTACCAAAGATCATCTAGGAACTACATTCTGTTTCCATACTGGGCAAGACACTATGTCTAGAGATAGAACATAGCACAAGTAGATGTGGTAGGTAACTGGATAATATGATATGCTGGAGAAGAGTCAGTGTGGCTTTTTCTGTAAGGAAAGCATAAGCTGAGATGAGCTATCAACATCAAGCTTAGGTGGTATAAGGGATAGTCTCACTCTACGCTTGTCCTGTTTTTGCATTTTTCAGTTTGTCATCTGCTTTTAGCCACTTCTGGAGATGGGATGTTGGGCCAAGATTGGTTGGTCTGACCAATTTTTGTGGTTGTTCCCCACAGAGCTTCTAAAAAGAACATAGGAATGTGTTCAGAAATCTCCCCAGAGATTTGTGGGTTTTTATTAAGGGACGCCTTAATCAACTATGTTCAACCAACTGTAAGTTGGACACCAAATCTATTTTGTGCTAACATCAAGAACCAGAATCATGGTACTGGTATTAGTAGGATCAATGTGCTGATCGTGAGCCTTGCATCCATGTAAGAAAAATGTGTGTGGGGAGAAGTTGCATGTACAAATCTGCAGGTTTGTTTCCAGACTCTGTTGGAAGCCTTAATCTGGGAATTATAGGAATAAAAGAGACATGGGCTACTCTTTATGGATTGTGGGGCTTTTGTAGCCTATCTTCCCTTGACAGGTCTCAAAGCAGCTGCTGCTGTGAGCAGAATGGAGGACTGATTGGCAATGGTAGTTTCTATGCCAAATTTAACAAAATAATGGCCAAACTAGTGTCTTTTCTACTTGATCATTCTATTTCCTGTTATGATAATGTATTCATAAGGAAGCTGCTACCAAAATGTGAACAGAAAGCAAAAAGTCTTAATGTAATATTCTTGCTTCAGTTATCATTTTATATTAGGCACACATTTGTTATATTAGAGTTCACAGAATTATTTTACAAGTGGCAGCTTGCTTCTTCAAGAGGTTGCCTGAAATTGCTGACAACTTGACACTGGTGCATTTTGTCTTTCTCAGTTCTTGTTCTGTTAAGGATGATCCAATTTTTGTAACCTGCTTGTGCTAGCTGCCCTTTGTTCCCCTCTCTCTTCCCCATGTCTTTCAGAGGTTTACCTGCATCCCATTGGTTTGCTTTTCTTCCCTTACCACTGATTTTAGATTGAAACAGCAAGATTATACTATCACTACTGTCTGTAATTGCTTAAAAAGAGAGATGAATGATGTTGCAGGGGGAAAAGGACTGAGAAATAGAGAAGAAAGAAATCTGTGGTTTTGAATGCTTACTTTTCTTATCTCTTATTTGAAAGACAAGCCAGGGAACCACGTAGAGTGGAATGAGGATGAAGGAAGAAAGATAGAAATCTTAACATCTGTTTCTGAAGCTGACTCTGATCAGATAGGTCTTTGCAGCTTTGCACAGAAGCAGTTGTAGGAACAGACTCTGAGAACCAAACTCAAAGAACAACTTAAGCATCCAATATGTTACCTGCTGTGTAGTTCACAGAAATTCAGCTTTAGCCATTTGATCCTTAGACTTTGAGGTGTTTATGAGAATTTCTGCTTATCTCCAGAACTGCTGCCAATCTCTACTAAGATATGCTGTCCTGGAACATACCTCACACTGGAGAATATGTGGAGTTCACAGCCAGAACTATGGCCGGTCCCCTGAAGGACCCAGTCAGGCTGGTATTCTCAGAGTACATGGGAAGTGCAGGGACAACAGTGGGCTGGTGCATCTGGTATACAATAACCTATGCCCAGCCAAACTTGGTTTCAAACACTTCTCTCCCAGATGAGTGCTCCCCCACCAGGTGAAAGCAAAGTTGATGGGCAAGAGGGAGGTGGGAAAGGAAGTTAGACAATGCTTCAGGGTCCTTTTCAGGCACAAGCCACTGCAAAAAGGAGTGCAAGGGTCATGGGTGAGGGAGAGAGTATACAACAGGAACCTGATTTCATTGCCCGGACGTGAGGGTGGTCATGGAAGGGAAGGCTCTTCTTCCCCTTCACTTTCTCCCTCTCCCTTATAAATTTTCAGTGCCCTTGTGTGCAGTGACATAGCTTTAACTGGAGGCATTGAGAGGGCCTCATCCCAATTCTGCTTGCTTTTGGGACGCAGCAGAACCAGTTGCAGGTTTGTGAAATCTACCCTTGAGCTAGGTGCATGAAAGTACAGCAGAGCCTGCCAAACCTACGTGTCTTTGTGCATTTGGGTCCAGTTTATTTCCTGTCCATGTAGTGTTTTAATGCTACGTGCCTTGGTGTGTGTTGTCCTGACATGAGGATTTGGTCCAGTTGAGTAGTTGTATGTGTGATAGCTACATAAGTAAAAGACTTTTTTTCTTCCCCCAAGGGAATTTTGAGGTTTATTGCTTGTCAATAAAATCGCATATAGTATCTGGAAGAGGAGAATCCATTATGGATCGTTAATTTTGCTTATACATATGGGAAGAGTACACTCAGAACTACACAGTAAAATGTTCCTGACGTATAGATAAGCTTTAAGTGATTAAATCATTAGGTTGGGGAAATGCTATGCTGCATGAGTTAAAACTGAGATGCAAATATATTGCAGACCTCCTAAATGAGAGCTAAATTAATATATTAGGGAAAAAATGTGCTTATCTTACAGTTTTGTAGTGAAACTGTTTAATACTCTTTTTTATGGAGTATGCTGTAAAAATGGGTTTGATTTTGGGCTTTTTATAGCATTAACTTATTTGAGGTCCCACATTTTAAATAACACTTTCTTAAAACCAGAAAGCATTCTGAAATTTAACCGAAAATTTTGCAAAACAAAACGACCTAAATTCCAAACACTCACATCCCACTTGCTTCAATCAGCAATTGTATAATTATGGAGAAGAGAGATTGTTTTCAAAACATTCAAATTTCCTTTAAAGGGAGCTTGGTACTGATTGTATTTTCTACAGTAATAAGAGCTGAACTAATTCCTGAAAACATGGGAAAACACCACTTTTGTGCAAGGTTTATAAAAATTCAGGGCTGTACTTTTAATATACCAATATTCTGAAAAAATTTGGTTGCAGTTTCCATCCTATCTTAAAACTATTTTGTACTCTAATGCTTTATGCAAACTATGTGTGGATGTTGTTTTTGTCCTTGTTTTGCTTTTATTTAAGGTAGAAATTCATTAACGTTTCCTTGAGCAGAAAAAGCATAAAGTGAGGTAATAAATTTTAGTCAAGAATCCAAATATACAGATACTATTTGAAAGAATAAACCTACAAAGTGATAAAAATGTTGCAAGTACTAGATTTTTTTGCATATGCTGGCCCTGGGTATGTTTGCTTTTCGACAAAGCAAAAAAGCCACAGCCATGCGTATTGTTTAAAAGACTAGGATGCCACTGTGGAAGGGCTGTACAATGGAAACTGGAAATGGCATTGCTACGTTCCACAGAGTAGCCTGTAACTGTTGATGGAATGTTAACAGGGGCACAGATGAGAGGAGTGAGACAATATTGTAAGAATGACACCATCACATCTACAAACCATCTAAACACTTGAGGGCATGGCTTTTGGTGTTACTTTTTGTTGTTGTTTGTCAGCATTGCAAAAATGCAGAGATCATGAAAAACTGAAAGCTTGAAAACTCAACAGTCAGGCCACACAGCCCGACATCCCAAGCAAAGGGAGTAGAGATAATTCACATTGGGATGAGAAATAGGCTGAGAAAGGTCTTCAGAGAGAAGACAGGTTTGTTTGCAGCCCTTTTATTTTATTTTCTCTATTCCTTTCATCTGCAGAGAAGATTTTGTCTGTGCCTTTCTGCAAGTCAAATGAAAGCTTGGCAAGTTTTCTTATGTCACAGCTAAAGAGAAGGATGTTGTAATAATCTGCAGGGAAAATAAGAGACCTGGATGGTGAAACTGCAGATAGTTGAGAAGGAAAGGCCACATCTTATGGATACTGTAGAATGAACTTAGAAAGAGCCAGGGTAGGAGGACTTAAGAGAAGCTCAAGTGGATGTTGACTTACAGATTATGGGTGTGAGCAGAAGAAGGTTGGTGGCAGTACTCACTGTGACTGAGAGAAGGTTGCAGGTAGAGACTGATGGGGGAGACAAGGATTTGGAAGGGGGGTTTACCGAAAATGACAGCAAGACACATGCAGAGAGAAAAGCTGAGATACCTGTTGCCAAAAGTGGAAAGAGGTCTGGAGCAGAGGGATATAGAGGCAAGTATTCATGGAGCTGTGTTTTTGGAGCAAATAATTTGTTTCTTGTGATCAAGAAAAAGAAGAAAGGTGGCAGCTGGCTGGCATGACTGGAGCAGCTTGTGGAGCAGAGTGAGTTGGCAGCCCTCTAGTGAGAGCCAGGGAAATGCAGGGTATGAGCAGCTGAGAAAGCAGAAGCACAAGTCAACTGGAAGCCACAGCAAGGACAGAATAAAAAAACAGAACTTGACGACAGCAAGCAGTGCTCCATCAAAGAGAGCTGGGAGAGTAGCTGTATTGGTGGGTGGAGTGGATGAACAGAGGCAGCCAGTCAACTGAATGAATCAGGAAAGGATGGTGTCTGGAAAAGCCATGGAGGTCAGGCCAAAAGCCATCTGGCTCAGGACCGTCTCAAGCAGGAGGAGCGTGTAATGTTCTATCCCGTTTATTCTCCCAGCCTTTGCCAGCTTATCATTTAGGGGCTTCTTGAGTCAGAGGTGGCATCTTTGTGAAAAGAGTTCTGGATTTTTCTCCTGTAAATCCTTTCCTTCTTTAATACACACAAATTGCTAGACAAGTCAGGTGGTAGTCCCTGCAGCAGCTGAAGCTGGAGAATAAGCATAGGGAGACTCCAGAGAAAGAATGTCCAACTGTTAAACTATAGAAAAATGCCAACGGATGTAAGTTGAGTGGACCAGATGTGACAAAAAAATAAAAGAAGAGGAGAAAGATTGGGATATAGTTCTGCTAAGAAAGACAAGACAAAGAAAAGAAAGGGAAGAAGAGAGGGCTGCAATGCTGCTGAACAGTGCTGGACACCCTGGTCATGTGTGTTGGAGCAGGACACCAGCTGCAGGCCAGGAATGTTGGAGAACAGTTGTGGGCCCTGTGTCTAGTAAGGGAATTCAAGTAACGCTAAGACCAGTGTTGAGGTCACACATAGTTGTAATCCTTTTCAGGACTGCAATTTGACCAGGAGAAAAGGGGATGGGATTTGAGGTTGATAATAGTGGTATAATCAAATATGGAAATGATAATAGCTGAGGTGTCAGCCCTCACCAGCAGTGTAGATGGGGAAAGCTGAGCTGGAGAGAAGTGCAAATGAGCCCTAGCAAAGATGGGGAGATGGAGCCAGGGGACCACAACAGTACAGCTATAGCCATGTTGAGAAGAGAGTCTGGTTACCTGCTTACAAAACCAAAGGGACAGAGATCTGAAAACATACTGCAAAGGTGAAGGAAAGGATAGAAACATAGAATCATTTGGGTTGGAAAAGACCTTTAAGATCATCTAGTCCAACCATTGACCCTATTCTACCAGGTCCGCCACTAAACCATATCTACACGACTTTTAAACGCATCTAGGGATGGTGACTCAACCACCTCCCTGGGCAGCCTGTTCCAATATTTGACAACTCTTTCAGTGAAAAAAATTTTCCTAATGTCCAGCCTAAACCTCCCCTGGTGCAACTTGAGGCTGTTTCCTCTTGTCCTATCACTTGTTACGTGGAAGAAGAGATCAGCTCCCATCTCACTACAGCCTCCTTTCAGGTAGTTACAGAGAGCAATAAGGTCTCCCCTCAACCTTCTCTTCTCCAGACTAAACAATCCTAATTCCCTCAGCCACTCCTCATAAGACATGTTCTCCAGACCCCTCACCAGCTTTGTTGCCCTTCTCTGGACACGCTCCAGCACCTCAATGTCCCTCCTATACTGTGGAGCCCAAAACTGAACTCAAGCTGCGGCCTCACCAGCGCTGAGTACAGGGGCACGATCACTTCCCTACTCCTGCTGGCCACACTATTCTTGATACAGGCCAAGATGCCGTTGGCCGCCTTGGCTACCTGGGCACACTACTGGCTCATGTTCAGCCGGCTGTCCACCAGGACCCCCAGATCCTTTTCTGCCAGGCAGCTTTCCAGCCACTCCTCCCCAAGCCTGTAGCGTTGCCTGGGGTTGTTGTGACCAAAGTGCAGGACCCAGTACTTGGCCATGTTAAACCTCATGCAGTTGGCTTCAGCCCATCGATCCAGTCTGTCCAGATCTCTCTGCAGAGCCTTCCTACCCTCAAGCAGATCAACACTCCCACTGAATTTGGTGTCATCTGCAAACTTAATTCCCTCGTCCAGACCATCAGTAAAGATATTAAACAAGGCTGGCCCTAAAACTGAGCCATGAGGAACACTGCCTGAGACCTGCCACCAACTGCATTTAATGCCATTCACCACAACTCTCTGGGCTCGGCCATCCAGCCAGTTTTTAACCCAGCGAAGAGTACACCTGTCTAAGCCATGGGTTGCCAGCTTCTCTGGCAGAATGCTGTGGGAGACTGTGTCAAAGGCCTTACTAAAGTCCAAGTAGACAACATCCACAGCCTTTCCTTCATCCACTAGGTGGGTCACCTGGTCATAAAAGGAGATGAGGTTGGTCAAGCAGGACCTGCCTTTCATGAACCCATGCTGACTGGGCCTGAGGCCACGGGAGTGCACTCAGGATGAACTGTTCCATGATCTTTCCTGGTACGGAAGTCAGGCTGACAGGCCTGTAGTTGCCTGGATCCTCCTTCCGGCCCTTCTTGTAGTTGTCTGGGACCTCCCCCATTGACCAGGACCTCTGATAAATGATGGAGAGTGGCTTGGCATGCATCAATGTGGGAGTGACTGAAGGGGAAAGAAGATATATAGGGTTGGGGGAAGGAGTCTTCAGGGCAAAAGTGTGTCCATAGATAACGTTGGCATCTGTGCAATGCTTCTCAACTGGCGTATCCATCCTGAGTCTTTCTAGGAGGCTGAACTCACCAACACCTTTGCTTCAGTGCTTGGTTGCTGTTGTTGCTCTGGAGCAGTTAAGAATCATTCGAGAAGATTTTGCTGTACTAGTTAGTCATTACTTTTACAGTGGTTGTGTTACTAATTATCATAGAATCATAGAATGGTTAGAGTTGAAAGGGACCTTAAACATCATCTAGTTTCCAACCCCTCTGCCATGGGCAGGAACACCTCCCACTAGACCAGATTGCTCAAAGCCCCATCCAGCCTGGCCTTGAACACCCCCAGGGATGGGGCATCCACAGCTTCTCTGAACACCCTGTTTCAGTGTCTAACCACTCTCACAGTAAAGAATTTCTTTCTAATATCTAATCTAAATCTACCCTCTTTGAGTTTAAAACCGTTACCCCTCATCCTGTCGCTACAGTCCCTGATAAAGAGTCCTTCCCCATCTTTTCTGCAGGCCCCCTTTAAGTACTGGAAGGCTGCTATGAGGTCTCCCGAAGAGCCTTCTCTTCTCCAGGCTGAACAACCCCAACTCTCTCAGCCTGTCTTCATAGGACAGGTGTTCCATCCCTCTGATCACCTTGGTAGTCCTCCTCTGGACCCGCTCCAACAGGTCCACGCCCTTCTTATGTTGGGGGCTGCAGAGATTGACACAGTACTCCAGGTGGGGTCTCACCAGAGCAGAGTAGAGGGGCAGAATCACCTCCCTCAACCTGCTGGCCACGCTTTTTTTTGATGCAGCCCAGGATACAGTTGGCCTTCTGGGCTGTGAGTGCATGTTGCTGGATCATGTTGAGCTTCTCATCCACCAATGCCCTGAAGTCCCTCTCCTCAGGGCCTGTATTTCTGCTTGGGATTGCCCCAACCCACGTGCAGGACCTTGCACTTGGCCTTGTTGAATTTCATGAGGCTTGTGTGGGCCCACCTCTCAAGCCTGTCCACGTCCCTCTGGATGGCATCTCTTCCCTCCAGCATGTAGACCCCTCCACACAGCTTGGTGTTGTCAGCAGACTTGCTGAGGGTGCACTCAACCCGCTGTCCATGTAGCCAACAAAGATGTTAAACAGCACTAGTCCCAGTACTGACCCCTTAGAAACACCACTCGTCTCGGTCGCCACTTGGACATCCAGGCATTGACCGCAACTCTCTGAGTGCAACCATCCAGCCAATTCTTATCCACCAAGTGGTCCATCCATCATATCCATGTCTCTCCAATTTAGAGGCAAGGATGTTGTGTGGGACAGTGTCAAATGCTTTTCACAAGTTCAGGTACATGACATCAGTCACTCTTCCTTTATCCATCAATGCTGTAATGCTGTTGTAGAAGGCCACCAAATTTGTCAGGCACAATTTGCCTGTAGTGAAGCCATGTTGGCTGTCACCAGTAATGATTAATTGTTGATGATGATGATTCATCATCAGGGGCTTTAAGTCTGTAGGCTTATGGGGCAGTAAAGATTTTTGTATTGGTGATTTTCAAGTGTGGAACTTTAATGAAGTGGTAAGTACCTTTTGGTAATAGTGCAGCTATGATAGTAACATGATTGGTAATCACTGATTCACATAAAAACATAGGATTTAAGAAAGTACCATTGACTTTGTCTTTAATTCTTTGATTAATAGCTGATTCCTGTGGAGATTGCCCAAGAGGTTGGAATGATACTGGAAATAATATTGGACAGTTTAAAATGTTAAAACAAAAATTTCTTCATTGTTTTAAGCTTTTGTTATTCCCAGGTGGTTAGTGTATTTATGATTTCTTTGCTTCCAAGCCTGTGTCTGTTCCTGTGCTCGCTGAAATAAGGGATTTTCTTACTGACCTGTTTGGAACCAGGCTTGTCTCCACATGTTTTACCAGAAAAGTTTGTCCTGAGCTACTGTACTAATTGATTTATGTTGCAGATCATTAGCAGTCCTTCCTGACAGTCAATCAAATAATGAGAGATTTATTTAAACTGGAAATCATCAGCAATGAGATATTCACTTAAGTCAGGAAATGAGCAGAAGTATGGTCGTGATATCACTAATATGCAACGTCCACATGGTCAGATTCTTCTGGGAGTTAGCAATATGTGGAATTAGTTCCTTCAGGTCATGGAGAGATCTGTAGGACATTTATAAAGGCCAGGCACTCATGTCATTATTCTTGCTGCCTCTTCTAGCTGTGTTTTCAAAGAGAAAAGTGAGACAGTCACTTGTACCCAGAGCAATTTCGGCATATAAATCCAAGGGACTGATTCAGCTTATAAAACAAAACTCAGAACGCCAAGTTCAGGAAGGAGGATTTCAGACATGCTTTTTGCTGTACCTGATGAGAAGGTTTATTAATCCTTCCTATGCTCACATTCATTACCAGTCTTAATTTGAGGGTCCCATGTGTTTTCATGCATTGTATAAGTAATGAACTTGAGCAGCTTAAGGACTTCAAGGTTATACATAGCAATCTTTCAGATATAGCAGCACCTTTTCTGTATGGTTCTGACTCTATCATGTCTGTGCAGAGCAGGATGGGGACAAGTTAATCTACATTGGGGCTCTCAGATTTTCTAATCACCATGAAGCTTTCCTACTGTTAGCAAAGGCAGGAACACCCTGAAATTCGAAGCGGGGAAAAGAGAGACACCCTGATTTTTAGGTCCTTTTATTCAGGTATTTTCTATTTGTGAGGCTGATACAGAAGCAGCAGGGAGAAAAACCCTGAGTCACAGTTGTGTCAATTTTTTTGTTGTTGTTTTAAAATACCCAGGCTAAGAGAAGTGGCTACCCTATAAAGGAATCTCTGTAAAGGGATTGATAGACTTGCTTGCATTGATCTATGTCTTAGACACGGTTATTCCATCTTGGACAAAACAGAGTAATTAACACTGCACATCCTCTGAAGTGGTAGAAAAATGTAGGGCATTCATTTGTAATGTCAGTTCCCTAGTAGCATCAATAAATGGAAAATAAAATAAATATCTGTGTCCTAACTGTCTTTTGTGAAGGATCCCAGGCTCTTGATCAATACATTCTGGACAGTTGGAGCTGTGCATCATAAAAAAATAAGCTTTTGCACTGATACTGACCTAAGTCTGTTGTGTATTCTTACAGATTCGTCTAATGAGACTACTTTAAAACTTTTTTTTTTTTTTTAAAGCAAAGTGAGTCGTGGTAAACCATGTATTTAAGAATTTCCTGGATAATACCATTGAAGTTTGAATGTGCTGGTTTTCTTTCTTGGTGGGGGGAAGAGGGGTTGGGAGCCTTCAGAGAACTGTTTCTCTAACCTTACTCATAACTCATGGTTGATGACGGGTGCTAACGGGTGCTAACTTTCATTTCTATTCTGATATACTTACTGGCATTAAGTTACATTCTGCCATGGCAGGAGCTCCAGTGGGAAGTGAAGCTTTTGTGTGAGAAAAGGAGAGGTTAACTGCACTTATATTGGGGGCAGTTTTTTGTTTGGAAAACAGTGGCAGGCTTTGTAGTTTAATCTTTTGGAGTACTGCCTGTTACCACCTTCTGACGTACGTTGTTGGGCTGAGAAGAATCAATGCTCAGTGGTGCATGAAAGTCCAACGTGTCAGTTGTAGCTATACATAATACCACTGTCTCACATGCAGGCAAGGCTGTTAATACTTAACATGGTATTGTATTCTCTAAGAAAAAAAAAGGTCGAATAATGGTAACTTCATCCATTTTGAATGTTTATACACATTCCTTCGAAAAATACTGAATTTAAGCCTTGGGCAAAAGGCTCAAACTAATGAACACCACAGAGTAAAATGCTGCAGAAATAAGGTTCCAGGATTCCTGTGTGTCAGAGAATGGTCCAGGGAATCTGCCTATAATTATGGTTTTGTTCAAATTACACGTCTTTCGGGGCCATTGCTTTAACTTGCCTACACCAGGTACCTGGGGTAACTAGTACCAGGAAAGCAGAGGATCTGCCCTTTTGGAGATTGCTGGCTTGCAAATAATCCTCTGTACGCATGAGGGGAACAATATTTTAAAGATTCAAAGACTCTTTTCCTTAAGTACATGCATCTGTGGGAGGACATAGGTATTGTTCAGTTGATTAACAGCCTTCTGTAGCTAATGATCTGAAGTGAAACAAATCAGTAATGTACAGGCAAAGTGTATTGAAATGTACAAAGACACAAAAACTATTAAGGTAGACCATCTCCTAGGAAATATGGCAACAAAGCAGCCACAGCCAACCTCTGCTGGCTTTCTTGGAGTAGCTTTAATTATGATGTGCTCACATGTCTTCTGAAAATGTCATGGCTCACATGGTAGCAATGTGTTTTCCTGCAAACGAAAGGCTATGGTTCTGGAAAACAATTTTGAATCTGCAATCCAAACAAGTTCTCTTGTCTGAAAAGTCACCTTTTTACTAACCAAACCCATTAAAATATTATTATTGAATATATGTCACAAGACCTTTAATACAAGTTCTGTATTACATTCAAATGAAAAAGGTAGGTTTTGGCCAGAAAAAATAGCTTTCTGTAGTCTTAAGCAAAATAAAGGTCCTTCTGTGCAACCAAGATACTCTGTTGGGGAAACAGGGGAAAGGAAGTGGTGTTTCCTGCTTCCTTATTTAAAACCCTACAATTTTTAACTTAGAGGCAAATAAAACAAAATCAGGAGTTTGGTAAAATATGTTCATAAAAGATACACTTCAAAGCAACTAAATTAAGGCTGCTAGTCATATGCTTGCTTGCCTTTGAGAGTCTTTCATGGTTCTATTTGATCTTTCATTCTTGCATGTAAAATGCTATCTTCTTAAGAACTAGGATAGAAAAAAATATCTGTATTACTCTTCTTTAGCAGGCTCCAACTACAGAAGTACAAATTGGGCCCATGAGACTGACACAAGATCCAATTCAGGTAAGGTGCTTTTTCAGTTTCTTGATACACCCAGTGTTAACGGGTGAAGAAATTAAGGTTCAACCCCTATAGTTAAGTATAGTATTTTCATTTTACTTGTGCAAGAACTGTGAGATGGGTAGTTGGTGTTTTGGTTTATCTGATTGCTTGAAAAGAGATCTACAAGTAAATTAACTTGGTAAACAGGGTGCTTAGATTTCCATTAACATCAAATCATTCCCTTTATATGTCCTGTCAATAGGCGTGTGTGTGTACATGCATTAGGAGGGGAAAGAACTGCCTCTCTGGATGTTAAGGACTGTTCAGTTCTGATACACCAAAGTAGAGAGCTCCATTATAAAGTTCAGGTACCTGGCAAGTTTTGCTGGGTTTTGCACAACAGGACAGAGAACTGTGCTTTTACAGGTCACCAGTCCAAGAAATCACACCACTTCCAACAAGGCAGGTTGAACTTCAGCTTAAGGAGCAGCAGCTCTCACCCGTGCTTCCTTCTGTCTCTGTACATTTTGTTTCTGTGCCAGTAAACAGATGCCTAGCATTATTTTTTTGGTTTAGCTTATAGTGGGTGTTAGAGCTCTCAGGTGGTGGGAAATTAAATAGTCTTTAACATCGCTGTAGTGATACAGCATTCATTTGAATTAACTTTTGGGTCACTTAATTGTAAAATACAGAGACATTTGGTCACCAGTCACCTTTTCTGTTTTATTTGGATATCTGGCTATGAAAGGAAAAACCTACATATGGAAGAAATGCTATTCTTAAGGAAAATAAATCATGTATATGCATCATAAGGCTTTTCATTTTTATTTCTGTATTAAGCATTCAGTCTTAATGATTACTTGATCTGATGAAACTATTTGTTTATATTGTAGTAAGATTGTGGAAGAGTGGCTTCAGCAGTAGACCAGTCTGGTTTTGCAAGGAATTTCAACATAAAGTGTGGAACTCTGCACGAAAAAATGTTCTTTAGACTGTGATCATCTTCAGAAAGATGGTCAAGCAGATATTTGACAAATACTCATAGTGCTTACGTCAGGATTTTACTTTGTAAAGACTGGATTTGCCAAACTATCATGGTACCAGTGTTAACCATTATAAGTGAAGATTTTTCATATAAGAAGGGATGGTGGGGGTTGTTTTGTTGTTTTTAATTGTTTGACATTCTTCTTGGGACCTTGTCAGGTGTGAATGTTATTTTGTCCCTACATTACACAAGTGAGAATCTGTGGTGCTATGGTGCATAGAAGACCTTAAGTAAAGCAGAAAGCAGACCTTAAGTAAAACCATTAACTGAAGAGTTTTCCATAAAGACATTGCCATACAGTAACTTATTTACAGTAAAGGGAAAACACTTTATGTAAACCCACCTCCTTTGTTTGTGGAACAAGCCACGTTACCTCAGTTAATTTGGCAAGCATTGCACACATCACACATTTTAAAAATGCGTGTTAATCTTTTATTCCATCTTGACAATGGAGTTACGTATTTCTCTGTGCAGGGCAAACAGCTACTGAATATCACATTTTAAATTCTATTTGTGTGTGCTTAATCATGTTCACAATTGTCTGACAAGTCAGTTTAGTTTGTTAAAACGATCGCCACCAGGGCTTTTCTTAGTGGTGTTCATTTTATTCTGGTGCATGTTTTGTGCTGTTATGGGACACCTGTGCCAACCTCAAAATGGCCTGTATTTTTTGTGTGAGAGGTGACCTTACTTGTGACTGTGACCTGCCATAAACCATTTAATAGATTCCTCACTGGATTTTACACAGCTGGTATCTCTTGTTTTATTTTGAGCTCTTTAAAACAAATCTCTGTTCATTTACTGTATTTGTATGATAAACTGGGAACAAGACATGCAGTAGTTGTGCAAAGCAAATACTTAGAAAGATGGTAAAAATTCCAATACATCACCAAAAAATGTAAAGGTCTCCACAGGAGAAGTCCATGGTACTCCTAAACCAGGGTAGCACTGAGTAAAATGACCTTTTTACAGTGACACTGACAAATTATACACCAAAAAATAGCTACGTGGGGTTTTTTGCCAAGAACCAGATTGAATTCAAGCTTTTCCTTGGCAGTGTTGTTTATATGGATTGTTAAACTTTTATCTTGACTTTAAGAGCCTATCTTGCAGTATACTTATAGTTACATTATGTTTTGATGGTTTATAGTAACTTTCATACAAATGTTAATGAGAAAGCATGGTAGTAATATTTTAAAAAACCTTTTAAAGTTAATGTTCTCAGAAGGTTTCACACACTGATAATTAGCTAACAGTGGGAGATCAGGTGGTTTAATTAAGTTTCATTATTTTACAGCTGGCAAATTATTACATTTTGCAATCCTTTATTTCCAAACTAGGAATGTTGTGAAAAAGAAGATATCAAAAAATGTGCCCCAAAAAACCCTTTTTCTGAGCCATATTGTACCAGTCAAACTAGGAACAAAATAAAACTAATAGCAGTTGGAACCAAACAGAAGATTGTATCAGAGTAGGGACTTTACCTGAGTATCCACAGACAAACTCTGCAGCTCAACCATGTCACTACTTTCCAGTATTTCGATGGCTGGAAAAAAATCAGGGATTAGGTAGAGCAACAACAGTTACCTTGGATGTTAAGTGTCAGTAACCCAAATCTACTTATTGTTAACTGCAATTAAGAATACTCTAATAAATTGAAACTTCTTAAGTTATTTTTTAATATTTTTGGAAATTCTGAGCCTATTATTTTCTTCGACTGGATGTCCTGCCACAGTAACAGTAATTGATCTGTTTATTGTTTAGAATTCAATAATCCAGACAGCTCAAGATGAAAGTTAAAGTTACGTTTTCTAGCTTCTAGATTGATAGTGTTGAATTTCACATGGTGACACCACAGCTGCGTAAGGCAGCACAGATGAAAGTTTACTGACATTTCTTATGGGTATCTGGGGCAAATTTTTTTCATATTTTGCTCAGTTTTTTTCAGTGAAGTCAGGGGATTACTTTTATTTGTGAAATGAGCAGGATTTTGCTGTATACATAGATTATTCTCTGGCTGCTGCCTTTCTGCGCAATTTGAATAGCTGTGGTTAAATTTTTGACTTTTTGAAGCCTTTCTTTTTCACAGCATATTTGCACTGGATTAACCTTTTTCTTCATCTGTCACACAGGGTGGCATGGTTCATGATCAGTTGCTGCAGTAAATCTGTGCAAATTCTGAAGGGCATTGTCTACATGGCTTGTGTTCCTAGCTGTGTGATTTGTATGCTGATAATATATGTATTATAGCGGAAGGATGAAAAATTTATGCTCCCTTAAAAATACTCTTTCTTTCACACAAGAAGTACACAAATACAGTTATTCTCAGCCTAAGTTAGCAAACAGACTTCCTACAGCATCAATTTGATTTTTATAACAGCACCTCAGCATGCATCCTACCTGATCTTGTGTGAACAGTTCCTTAAGTGTTCAGTTGTCAAAACTATCTCATATATTTACATAATTAAGTACAGTATATTGGGTAAAAATTGTGGTGTTTGAATAATTTTTTTCCTCCTACCTATCCCTGTCATACAGGCTCGTCTGTGGTCCTTTTCAGTTTTGAAAGAATATGGGTTAATTCCATTTTGTGGTACATCAAAGCAGAAATAGTGAATAAAACTGTGTTATGTTAATTGTTTGTCCCTGAAGAGTGGTAGTTAAGGCACTTGCATTTCAGATAGTTCATTATAATTAAAGATGTGTGTAGCTGGGATGGCCTGATGAGAGTGGCAATGATGTTTGAACACCTACCCACCTACTCTGAGTAGCTGCTGATTGAATTTGAACATGAGTTAGAAATTGGTCTAAATATCAGTCCTACGCAGTTAACTATTGATGTCTATTGATAATCAGTCTATTAAAAAAGTTGTGCTGCTGCATCGGCTGTTTTACAGTCTGTGGTTCAATCTTCTCACTTTCAAAGTAGACTCAATCTTTTGTATAGCAGAAGTACTAAGATTTGCACCATGCAGAGAACTATTTTGTATGTTTAATGTGGTGCCCCTGTTTTGCATGCTTTGCAGGTTTTGCTGATCTTTGCAAAAGAAGACAACCAAAGTGATGGTTTCTGGTGGGCTTGTGACAGAGCTGGGTACAGGTGCAATATTGCCCGGACTCCAGAGTCAGCGCTTGAATGTTTTCTTGATAAGCACCAGGAAATAATTGTTATAGATCACAGGAACTCTAGATATTTTGATGCGGAATATGTCTGCAGGTAACCTAAAGGACCTTATGCTTCTCTTGAACCGCAGAATATATTGTACAAAACCAAACCTCCTAATTTTAAAAACAAAAAATGGAGTTGGGAGGAACACAAAAAAAGAAAGCCCAAAACTATAGTAAAATGGAATTTTGGAGGTTGAGGCCAGAAGTTTTGCGTACATTTGTAAGAGGAGAAGAACATGAAAAATACACTTTTGGCAAAGCTGAATTGTAGAATTGTTTCTTTCGGTCATGGGCTTCTATCAGAGCATAAACCAGAGCTGTTGTGAAATTATTCCCTGCTGTCTGTGCCTGCTTCTTTCCTGGGTTACTGCTGCAGCGAAGTCTGAAGCTGCAGGGCTTCAAAGGAATGTGTTTATTTGTCCACTGGGTCAGGTACTGCCAGCTCTTCGCAAAAGTTCACATCACTCTTCTGGTACTCATGACTCTGTCTTAGCAGCTCTAAGGTTGCAAGTGCTTAGTATTGGGATTCTTTGTTCAGCTGTAGCATATGTTTTGTACCATACACCATACTGTGCTTCTCAGTCTGTCATGAGCTGAAATTTGCCATGTTTATGACAAGGAGCATTTTAAAGCTCAAATACTTGTGCTCATGGAAGTTGTTCTAAAAGACCAACAAAAAAATATAAGGACTGTTTATTCAGGACAATATGACATGATTGAAAAACATTATCTTTAGCCAGTAAAAGGTGAATGGAGTGTTCTTTTGATAGCTGGTCATATTTTTTCAGTTTCTCAATAATATGTAAAGTGATAAAATTTTAATTATTCAGCATTTCATAAATCATAGTCTACCACAGACATTTGCTGTACCCTCTTTTCTTACTTGCATGCCCCAAAAGCACTTCCCACCCTCCAAAGAAAATTTTACGGTATGTAGAAAGGCAATGGTAAATATGGGAGGAGGTGGTTGAGATTCTTGTTTAAATTAGCTAATGGATATTGAAAATGCATTGTATAGACTGACCTTTCTCAACCCGTGCGTTCAGGGCAGTCTGCTCCAAATAAACTAAGCAAACAGGGCAAACATTTGCTAGGTTATAAGAGTGGCTTTGAAAAGCTGCTGTTCATGCCCTGTGTTTTTGGAGCTCTTGCCTCTTCACCGCATTGAGCAAAATCTGAGGAATCTGGTATCAAAATGGAAATGGATTATCTGAGTGGGGATAGGGAGGTTTTGGCAGTGTGATATCATGTTTTCTAGCCTCAATGGTGACTTTCAGTCCAGGTTTTCATTTATATTGTCCGTGAAGATACTCAGAGTAACATTGAGAAAGCATGTGATGTAACTGAGAAATTTTTGTTTCCTCAGGTCTATTCGTGCCACAAAACCATCAGAGCACACTGTAATACTTGCGGTGGTTCCACGCACGTAAGTGTTACAGTTTTGTGAAAGATTTTTATTTTACTTTATAAGTTATCTAATAACAGGAAGTAACTTACTAGCAAGCCTTATAGAGTAAGTTTAATATTATTTTACCTGAAATGGATTAGTGATGTTTTATGTGGCCTGTTTAAGTATTTGATAACTTTCCATTTATACAGACTAGTACTATCCCTGTCACCTTCAGAGGATCATAATGTAATGGCTTGTATACTAAGAAAAATTAGAAAGCTATGTGTTGGTTTATAAAAGAAAAAAAAATAGAAAGCTATGTGTTACTTTTTAAGGGAAATAACTGCATCAAATAACACACTGTGGTTATTACAGAAATGGGTAACGGAGTGAACTTCAGTGCTGTTGGTACTAAACTCACCAGAACATTGTCCTGAAATCCTTATTCAGTAATTCATACCCCATGTATTCAGGCAGAATTCTTGCTGACTTAAATACATTTTTATCAAATACCTTGAAAAAAGAGACCTTTCTGTCTTTGCTAAAACTCCTGCACACTACTGAATCCATTCTAATTTTATTAATTTCCTATCTCAATTAAAATATTAGGAAATAGAGTGTCAGGAGAAGAAATATTCCTGCCAAGATTAGAAAATAGACTAAGTTTGCTGCTGAGCAAGACTTTACAACTTATTTCACCTTTTACTTAGTAGCACTTTTTTAGATTCTTTTTCATAGGATATCACAGGATGTCTTTTATCCTCTTCATCCTTTCTTTTTGTAATGCCCTTTCCTGTCTGTGAAGAGACACAGGACTTCTGTGGTGTATCTGTGAGGTTTGCTGTAGGCATAACCATCAGGTTGAATAATAGCTGCAAATACATATAAAAGATGACTATAGCATCAGCTTTTGTAATAGTATGATTTTATGTATGTATTTTATGCAAGAGTGTTTTCACTGCATTCATTATGTTTAGGTAACTATGTCAAATTGATACCATCTAATTCTTAAATGGTGTGTGACCATACAACATACCAGTTCTGTTTAATATCTTTATCAATGATGTGGATGAGGGGATCGAGTGCACCCTCAGTAAGTTTGCAGAGAACACCAAGTAAGGTGGGAGTGTTGATCTGCTTGAGGGTAGGAAGGCTCTACAGAGGGATCTGGACAGGCTGGATTGATGGGCCAAGGCCAATGATATGAGATTCAACAAGGCCAAGTGCCGGGTCCTGCACTTGGGTCACAACAACCCCAGGCAGCGCTACAGGCTTGGGGAAGAGTGGCTGGAAAGCTGCGCGGAGGAAAAGGACTTGGAGTGTTGGTTGACAGCTGGCTGAATATGATCCAGCAGTGTGCCCAGGTGGCCAAGAAGGCCAACAGCATCCTGGCTTGTATCAGAAATAGTGTGGCTGGCAAGAGTAGGGAAGTGATTGTCCCCCTGTACTCAGAACTGGTAAGGCCCCACCTCAAATACTATGTTCAGTTTTGGGCCCCTCACTACAAGAAAGACATTGAGGTGCTGGAGTGCGTCCAAAGAAGGGCAGCAAAGCTGTGAAGGGTCTAGAGCACAAGTCTTATGAGGGGTGGCTGAGGGGACTGGGGCTGTTTAGCCTGGAGAAAAGGAGGCTGAGGGGAGACCTTATCACTCTCTACAGCTACCTGAAAGGAGGTTGTAGAGAGGTGGAGGCTGGTCTCTTCTTCCAAGTAACAAGCAATAGGACAAGAGGAAACAGCCTCAAGTTGCACCAGGGGAGTTTTAGATTGGACATTAGGAAAAATGTCTTCACCAAAAGGGTTGTCAAGCATTGGAACAGGCTGCCCAGGGAAGTGGTAGAGTCACCATCCTTGGAGGTATTTAAAAGACAGGTAGATGTGGCACTTAGGGCCACGGTTTAGTAGTAACTTGGCAGTGTTAGGTTTACAGTTGGACTCGATCTTAAGGTTCTTTTCCAACCTAAATGATTCTATGATTCTATGATTTTGTTTTGTAGATCTGCTGACCAAGAGGAGACTTCTGTTCTTCCCCTTCTTAATGCAGGCTTTGATAGGGTATGTATAAATTACACATTTAATACAATTACCAAGATTATTTTGTAAATTACAGACACTTCTATTTTCTTAAATTGTAAGCTATACATTTGGTTCTGTAAAAAAATTTATTGATGAAAAACCAGTGGCAGTTGATTGGGTATTCTTTTCTTTTCAGTGGTGTATCCAAGATGTATATGAGAATCTGTGATCTAGCTAATCCTTCCAGAATAAGCAGGAATACTGAGGTTAACTTCTTGTGATCTGGGTGGGTGGGTTTTGTTTATGACTGCATTAAAAAAACATGATGGGGGACCCTGATTAATGTGTGCTGTGTATCGCAGCATGCTGACTAGTCACCTGAACATCTCTGCGTGCCTCAGACTGCTGTGATTCTTCTTCTAAAGGGACTACAAGCCTAGTCCAGCTCCTCCTGATGTGAAGAATAATTTTTTTTTTTCATGAGGTCTGTTGTGTTGGCTTGCACCCATTCTTCTCAGAACAGCATTAGAGGCTCTCCTATACAGGCAGCAGAAGGGAAGATAACTGTTCATACTGTTTCTCAAAACAGCTTTGTAGGAGAGAGCAGAATGGGCAGAGTTCTCAGCTCTGAAAATCTAGGTTCAGTTGCTTACTCTCTTCCAACCTTTATGTGAGTGACTTTGGATGGATATTAATCTTATGTTAATGTAATATAAATCAGTTGTAATATTAAAGTTAGCTATTCATAAGAAAGGTTATGCATTGAAATTATAGAAGCACATCAGTGGATATTGTAGTTAGGGAGAATTACCTATATATGGTTAGGACAATTAACTGTAGTAAGGAAAATCAGAGAAGGAAGGGAATTAACCCAGGCAGAATCTCATGCTAATATGCTCATACTGACTCCAGTATCTGAGCTAACTCATATTTAGCTTGAATTTCTTTACAAAGCAGAACATGCACTAGAGTCACCATTTCTAGATCATCTCCAAAAAGAGGTAATAGATCTTGCCTCTCCTGCAAGGGTACTGTGCGGGCAAAAGTGTTAAAAGCAAAAGCATTTCTGAAGTGCTTAGATGCTCCATAAATTGGAAAAGTTGAGGCCAGTGCTTTCTTAGTGTAATTTTCTCCTCTCTCTCTCAAAAAAAAAAAAAATTTAAAAAAATTAAATAAAAGAAATCTTTATTTCTTCTCAAGTCCAGTGTTTCATTTGGAACCAATGCAGGACTGTGTATTTTGTGGGCTAGATTGTAACTGTAGGTGTAGTACTGAGTAAAGCCAGAGGAGACACTGTGCGCCTCTGAGACACATCTCAGTGGCACACTGTTTGCCTAGGAAAGTAAAATCTTTTTGCACCTGACAGCTGCTCTAACCATTCCCTCTAGCTGTCCCAAATTTATCAGCTTGCATAATACAGTCATTCCCTATTGGAATTATTTTCAAGCCTTTAAGTGTCCTTTGACATCTGATGTCAAAGATTCTATTTTCGCAGTGGGGTGGACATAGCAATTTTTTCTGCTTGGATGGGGATCAGTAGGGACTAAATCCATTGATGCAAAAAACCTGCCCACACACACACAAAGATTTAAAAATACCCTTCTTCAAATGGAGAGACAGTACTGGCAGGGAATCTCTTCCTCAGCAGCAAAATGAAATTTATTTTCGGAAAATCATATCTGTTCAAATTATAAGTTTCTTTTCACTATTTTTATTTTTACAGTCCAGCCTTTCTGGTAGCTTTATTTTGCGTTATCACTGTTCATCCTATCAGCATTTGTCCTATTTTTGCTCATCATCTTCCGCCCTTCACTTGACAAAACACTGAATGCAATCACTCCGTCTGGTGGTGGCTGTCTTCTAAAGGCCTCTCCAACATGATTAGTAAAGAGTCTGAGCTTCTAGCCAATTCGTCTGTCACCTTTTTGTAGAGTTTTGTAGACTTTTTACATCAGGTTTGCCTCTAAAGATTCCAAAGAACTCCAACAATCTTTTGGATACTCTTGCAAATAAACATAAATTACTTTTGTGCAGTGAATAGCAGATTATTCTGCTTTAAAATGTCCTGTTGCCTTCATGCGTACTTATGTTAGAGTAATATCTAATGTTTATGTGTGCCTATAATATGTATTGTAACTAGTCCTAAAGAAGTCACTTTCGATTTCTTCTAATGAAATTAGTGATGATTGATCACTATCTAGATCTGGATCACTATGATCGCTAAAAGATCTTATGAACAGAGAGAGATTTCAGGAGTCTTTTCTGTTAATTTTATACATTTCTTTGGAATTTTTCTTTACGCTGAATTATTTCGTTTTTTTCGTACTCCTTCTCAAAAAAGTCTATTTTATTACATCTTATGATTGTTTTTTGCCTGTATCATTAACAGCTTTTGTGTTCATGTATTAATAGTGTTGTTAATGCAGTACATTTATTATGCTGATTTTCCTTTTTCCTCTCAGCCTCATAAATCTAATAGTGATGGCCTACCTAGGAAGGACTAATTTAAATAAGTGATTTGGCTTCCTGACTGATTTTTAACTATGATTTAAATTAGCAAACAAGGGACCTTAATGTTTGCAGTTACAACCCTGTCTTGTATTTTGAACTTCACTATTTTTCCTAAACAAACGTTGATTCCCATTTTCCAGTTACTATTAGAACTTTCTGGTTTGCAACAAAATAAATCTTTAATATTAAACGTAGTACTTATTGCTAAGCAAGAAGAATGATGCATTCCTGCTATCTGATGACTGTTGTGGCTTGTGTCAAGCTCTGTATAGGGTGACAGTAGAATCCAATTATAATGAAGTAAAATGTAATTTAAGAGTATGTGTTAGTTAAATCAAAATATACTGTATAAATACTAAACTTTTTAAAAAGAAAGTATTGTTGTCTGCCTTCTAATATTTGGGAGTTAATAGATCTTCATCTTGTGCCTCATCTAGATGCACAGATTAGAAAAAGGAAATGTTTCCTGCTTTTTTCAGCTCCCAACTGATTTCTCAGCTTTGAGTGGCATTAGTACTACAAACTTAAAGAGATTCTGAGCATCTGCAGAAGAGTACAACAGTTAAGAGCAGGTTTAGCACTTCAACAGGCTGCAATTCTTGATTCTTAGCCAAAGGTTTGTGCTGAGATAGTGGTTGGGTTTTGTCAGTGGTTAAATTTTGTGTAGTAAACAGCACTACTTTAAAATTCAGTTTCTAAAGAGCTTTAGTATGTTCTAGTAAGTTTAGTTTGTAAAATAGGCTGGTAAAATTGTTAAATTGTGTATTATTGATAGACTGGGTTTTATATTGTTTTAAATTTAGCACAAGCATATTTGCATATTTAAAAGAGCACCCTAAAACTGAAGATCTAAATGTACAGTACTGTGGGAGACAAGTTTGTTTGCAGGCGGTCTGTTATGCGAAAACACAACACCATTTACACCTTTGCTTCTGCCACCTTGATATTGTGCCTTTTGGTTTCTCATGCATTCACTCTAGTGTGTGAAGTGAGAGCTACAGAAATATTTTAAGAACTTAACATTAAGGAGTGAAGCAGACCCATGTCAATAGTTATTTTTAATTTTACTTTTTCACATTTTGCTGGCAACTTGGGATTAAGACGTGGGTCCCCACAACACAATTTTTCATACAGGAGAGAAGCGTAGATTTCTTAAAAGCCGTTCTTTGTTCCTCGGAGGTTTGAATGCTGCCTCTTGACTCTGCATGCTGGTGCACTGTGAGAACTAGTGACAACACAGGATATTTTCTGTGAAAGCTAGAGTGGGTGCACGTATTTCTAGAGGAGTGATTTAGCTCCTCATAGGAGAAGTTTGCTAATGAGCAGTAAACTTGAACTAAAGTCAAGTAATTTACTATCAACATAAAGTTTCTGATCTCAGCAGGACCAAGCACAACACCTTTCAGCTTACTACCTTTGACTGACAAAGACAGGACATTCTCTTCTGTCTGGAGTACATAAAAATCTGTTAACTGTTGTCAGCGTGCTCCTTACCTTATATACTTTTCTGCATTTCTGAATTCACAGTGACAGCTCAGTGAGATTACATGTGAAGCAAAGTTACTTCACCTGCTGAGCTTCAGCTGCAATATTTGCTTGAAAACAAACAAAATGCCAAATATAATTATTTTTTTTTAGCATGAATGTTTTATGTCTCTAAGATATTCCATTTCCATTCTGAGTTAAGGATAAATGAAACATCAAGGCAATGCTGGTTTTGTGTGGGACTGTGTTTTAGATTGCCTGTTTCTAACTGGGTTGCTAAAACCAAATGGGAAAATTCACAGTTGATGTTTTAGCGTATTTTTGTACTTGCTTTGTATTTAGATAGCCATGTTGATTTAAGAACTAGAAAATCATTCCTGGGGAAAAGGTGATTCCTGAACACAAGATACAACTAAAGCTTTTTATTTCTATAGAATCAGAGGATGGTTGAGGTTGGAAGAGACCTCTGGAGGTCATCTTGCCCAACCTCCCAGCTCAAGCAGGGCCACTCAAAGCAGGTTGCCCAGGACCATGCCTACACAACTTTAGGAGATCTCTAAGGATGGAGACTCTGCAACCTCCCTGGTCAACCTGTGCCAGGGGTCGGTCACCCTCACAGTAAAACAGGTGTTTCCTGATGTCCAGAGGGAACCTCCTGTGTTTCTGTTTGTGCCCATTACCTCTGGTCCTGTCACGGGGCACCACTGGAGAGAGGCTGGCTCTGTCTTCTTATACTCTCTCTTCAGATATTTATATACCTTGATGAGTTCCCCCCTTGAGCATTCTCTTCTCTAGGTTGACCAGTCCCAGCTCTCTCAGCCTTTCCTCACAGGAGAGATGCTTAATCAACTTTGCAGCCCTTTACTGGACTCATGCCAGCTCTCTTTATAAGGTTAGAGTTTTAGTTGCAGGAGCAGAAATAACAGTTTAAAACCATTCCAATCTATTTCATGAACTCTTGATTTGTCTTCCAGCAATTCATGGAGAATAGCAGCATAACTGCTTGTTACAATGAACTGATTCAAATAGAACATGGGGAAGTACGATCTCAATTCAAATTACGGTATGTAGAAGTGTAAGAAACTGCAAACATCAACTGCTTGGTCTACATAATTGTGTCAGGTTACTTTCTGCTTCTTCCCAGCTACGCATGTACGTACTTTGCATCTGTATGTTAACTAATATACTATACCCTTATTTCCTTCTTCTATTATTTTGTACAGGACATATTTAAGTGCCTTAGTAACTGGTACCCTGAGAAAGCTTGGTCTGTGTATGTTTCATTCACTGGTGGTTTAAATGACGGTTTTCCTTAATGCAAAGTGCAGTACAGGTCCTTTATTCTGATGCTTGCTTGTGTCCCATATGCTTTGAGGTGCCCATACTGAATTTGGCAATGTTCTAGCAGCCATTACTATCAGTATTACAGTCAGGGCACGATCCTTTAGCAGAAATATTGCGGAACAACAACTTCAGCTCATCTAATTGCAAGGGTAGCACTTTAAAAATGCTGTCTTGTGTGCAAGGTTTACGGGCTGCAAATTTATATGATGGTAAAGCTTCACAAAGTCATTCTTGATCTCGTGTGTGTGAGATTTCATACTTGATAGCTCGAGCTGAACGCAAGCTTGATCCGGCTCTTCATACCCTGAGTTTTTATTTTCTTGCTTGGGAAAGACTTGGCACACAGGAGCACAGTTTTTTATCTTAGTGAGAAATTAAATTAATTTCATTCCCTTATCACTTTTTCTTTAATGTGACTAATGTTATGTTTAGTACAGTGCTTATACATGCATGTAAATATGTTTGCAATTCAACTATATGGAAAAAAAAAGCCCTTGAATTTGAATGTCATGCAGAGAAGGTGTAGTTCCCTGGGTGTGACAAATTAATTCCAGTTCCATCCACAGAAAATACTGTCACTTCTCTACAGGTTTCTGTGTCTCTTTTTAAGAAGCAGATTTTTCAAAGATTTTCTTTGCAAACTGATCCCAAAGTGACTTCATGTTCAAGTGACTACATGTTTGTGCATGCAGAATGAAATTACAGTAAAATTTTCAGAGAAAAAAAAAATAGAATTTGGGCTCACATGATTTTTAATAAGTTTTCCAAAACTCAGCAGGAAAATAAAGCAGCTGTGAAATTTTAGAAGTTAATTAGGTGTTATGGTGGTCCTGACTTGGTTTGTTGTTCAGTTGTAAATGCAACGTGAAATGAGTGACTTCTGAATTAAGTCAACATAGATCAGAAACATCAGTTTTATATAGAAAGATTAAGCTGTTATTTATACACACAATGCTTGTAGTTTATGTTTCAAGAACAAGATGCAAATACAGTTTGAGCACCTTTACATGAGTAGTATCAATTATGTATGCAGATAATTAAAACTCCAACACAATAAGCATGATTCATGTTGGCTACCATAATTTTCTGCAAGTTTATTTATAGCAATCACCAAAAAAATCTTAAAATTAATTAAAATTGGAAGGAAACCATGTCAGTCCCCAGCAGAATTTCATCTACTGACAGTTCTTTCATCTATATTGTTTATGGAAACAGCAGTATACCACCCACTTGTAAATCTGCCTGCTTTTCCTCTCTTAAATGTAGTTACATAAACTGTGAGCCTACTTCTTTTTAGTTTATGTAAATAATAACATTATATAAAATGTATTCTGTGTTATCATTACTTTTGTGTATAGATAATACACATTATATATATTTATGTGTGTGTCTATATATTCACATTATCTCTGAACATGACTGATCTGGGAGCTTTTGGCAGCATTGCAAAATACTATGAAAAAAAATGGTGTTATTTTTGGGTTTGCTACTGCCACTGCCAGATGCAGTCTCAGAATAGTTAAGTAGTTTAAAGGGTTTCATAGATGCAGACCCAGGACAGTTAAATAGTTAAGTACCCTTCGTTGTGTTACAAGCACAAGTAACACTTGCAAGCAACATTTGTACTAACATCTGAGGGCACGAAGTTTATTTAAAAGATAATCTTTTTTTTTAAAGATAAAGTCTCTGGAGAAGCTGATGTCTTGCAACAGAGGATTTCCCCCTACCTCTGCCTGACTAGGCAGGTGCTCTAAATGAGTTTGCCATTAAAAAATAAGCAGAACTACTGTTTCGTAATGCCATTTGGTTATAATTTGGTTTTGTCTCTGTGGTTTAAAAAGTGGGGAAAAAAGTGTTGCACTGTATGTCTATCGTACTGGGTCTCTGATCTGTTTGCTAATGAGGTTTTCTATACAGCTTTGTAAAAGTGAAAGGGAAGAGAGAATATTTTCAGAAAGTTAGTCAATGGAATTAAAATCAGGATATTTTAGGTGTTCAGATACAGGAAAAACATGATGAAAAAGTAGGACCAGCCCAAGAAAGCAGTATATAAGGTCATGTTAGTGGTCAGAAGTGTCTTTCCATTCCAAGCGGGGACTCTGCTTCTCCATGTAGCTTCTTCTGATTTGAAGCTTGATTGGACATCTGTGGGAGGTGTGTATTAATCAAATAGGATATGGGCCATTTAAACTTGTAATTTTGCTGGCTTGGTTACCAGATCAAATGAAAATACTAAGCTTTGGATAGTGCAAACATAGCTGTGTGTTTTCTTGCAGAAAGTTTACGTAATGACATTTGTTAGCAGCTGGTGTACCAGACAGGCATCTGTCACTGAGATAAATTAGTTGTTTCACACAGCACAAAATCACACTTTGAAGCCGGCTTGGACTGCTAGAAAATCACTTGTAAAATTACATTGGGAGCTCCTTTTATTGTATGAGCTGAAATACTGCTGTCATCTTCAGTATACAACACTTTTTCCTACAGCTCTTCATCCATGCAGCTGCATGTCTGTGTCTCTGTGTATATTTCTTTGTGTATCCTGTTTGGTTTTGAGTTACTTCCGTGATGAGCAGAACTAGCAATGTCCTGTATTTCTTAATTCTCTAGTATTAATTCATCGGTATTAATTCAAATTCCACTATGTGGTCTGGGAGCAAGATGTTCTTTTTAGGTAATAACTGTATACAGGAATGTTTATGCATGGTGCATTTATGCTCCCTTCAATGAGAGGTACACAGAAGATAACTAGTTTGTATTTAGTCAAAATCAAAGATGAAGTACTGACATCTATCAAAGCAAGTATGCCTGGGTTGTTTCTTTTAGTATGCCTTCTGTCTGTATATATTTTTTTTTTCTTTTTCTTTCTAGTATTAGGAGCCTATATTAATGTTAATCCCATCCTGTATAAATTATAATTTAAGCAATTTAAATTTTGTAGCAAGAAGGTAAGGCTTTTGTTTTCCTGCATTAGTTCAAGGATAACCCTGAAAAAAATGGGAAACGAGGATCATTTTGGCCCATATTAAAGATCAGGATGTATGGAAATCAAGTCACTGAATTATTACTTGGAAGCAGGAAAATTGATATTTTTCTGACTAGGACTTTGAGGTGGCTTAAATTGTTTCCTTTAATTATGTTGTATTACAACTTCTTTGACAGTGCCGATCTATTTGCTGTATTGAAAACTTCTTTTATATCTGCTGTGGTGATTTTTGTGTTCCCTATCTTTAATGATCACAAAACTTTCTATTCTGGTGTAACAGCCATTTGTTATATTTACTGATAATTGTTAGTTCCTGCTGTCTAGAGCATGTTTGGAGAAAGAAATATACTATTAAGGTGCTGCAGTATGCATGAACAATTTTACAATGTGATCTGCAGTAAAAACACATTAACAACAGGGATGTCTGAGGCTGAATTTCCTGAAAAAAATCATAATGGAGGTAATGACATGGTTTAGCCAAAGCAACATGCTACTTTGTGATTCATCTACCAATACGTACAATATAATAATATATTTATAGTGAGCAAAATGTTCTAACAATAAAACTAATGTGAATCCTTTGCTAATTTTAGGGCTTGTAATGCAGTGTTTACAGCATTAGACCATTGTCAGGAAGCTATAGAAATAACCAGTGAAGACCATGTCATTCAGGTAGGGGAGAAAAAAATTAAATATTTTGTGGAACTTGAAGGGAGGAACCCCAAAGAGATCTTTGCTCAGTAGTTTCTGTTCTATTTCAGCATTTTAGTTTTGTTGCCCATTAGAAAGCCCTGTGCAATGAACTGCCTTATTTCTGGATACTGCATATAGACACTTGTTGAATTTTTAAGACTTATCTTTCACTAACTTTATTTAGATGATAATTTTCAGTAAAGGAATGCTGCTTATGGTAAAACCAGCATGAAATCTGTAGCAGAACTAGATAACCTGTACAGTAAAGAGTTTTGTTCTGTTTCTGTGCCTTCTGATAACAGCTTACATATCACCTTCTGTGTTCAGCTCCTTTCACCATTACATAGTATTTTTATACAAAAAACACTGAATTTTAAGGATGTGTGGTTATGGCTTTAGATGTATAACTCGTAACACTGATAGTGGTTATATGTTCTTTTTCATATTATCCTAATGTACTTTTATTTTGGCAGTATGTTAATCCAGCCTTTGAACGGATGATGGGATATCACAAAGGAGAGCTTATTGGCAAGGAACTTACTGAACTACCAAAAAGTGATAAAAACTGTGCAGATCTTTTAGACACTATCAACACATTTATTAAAAAAGGAAAGGTAAGCAAGTACAATAAACTCATGCAAAATTGCTTTAGATTTCTATTCTGCTTTATTTTTAATGCTGTAGGTTTAAGAACACAATATGTGGTTTTCATCAATGCAGATATAAGACCACAATTCTGCTCCTCAGATGTCTCAGAAGCACAACAGCCCATGTCTCGGACAAGAGACTACAGATTTCTCTAGCTTTGCTTTTAGGATCTGACTGAACTCCTCTACCAATCTGTTGGCTTAAGATCAATATAAGAACATTTTCTGTGTTTCTGTTTTGCTTAGAGTCCATGGAGCTTTTGTTAGTTGGAACATAATAATTTGTCCCTCAATCACTCTCTCAGGTAGCTGCAACATCCAACCAAAAGGTTTAACTGTTCTGTCACAACTGCAGAGCCTTCATCAACCGCATGCTTTAAGCACCATGTGGCATAAATCAGTTGTGACGACAATATATCAGCACCCAGTGGGGTTTGTTTTTCTAACCATAGTTAGAGTATCTGCAGTGCACTGTGAACTCCTGTTGTGGTGGTGACTGGCCACAAAAGTGCTACACGTTCCTGGCCGTATATTCCCCTAATACATGCAACAGTCTCTTATCCCATCTCCCGTGGGTTGCAGAAGTACCTGTCACCCTTCCCTGTCTCACCCTTTGCTTCGTGAACTTTAAGGAGTTCTTGAACCTTTGAGTCACTTCCAGCAATGATCTGAGCTTTTGGGGGGGTCACTGTCCAGAGTTGTCTGCAGGTTCATCTTGGTTCATTAGCAGTACGTGCAGGCCACTCTTGCTTTGCTCCTCATTTATACAGGCTGCCTGGCTGCTAGCATGGCCTGCTCAAAGGCCCTGTGTGTCTTCTGCATCTGTCCATCCTTGCGACAGAAGGTATCTTCCACTTGTTTTCCAACTTTATCCTGCTCTGCTGCCAAGTAGTTCCCTCCTTAAAATCTCTCTTCTTTGAGGTGGTGAGGAGAGAGAAGCCTTCTGCTTTATCTTCCTTTCTTCTCCAGTCCATACTGGAGGATATCTTCTATCTCTGCATCAGTGTACTGCTTAAAGATGGTGCATATATGGCTTTTGGTTAGCCTGCAGTTCTCTTGATTCTTTCCTGTAGCAGTGGGGATGAAGGGAAAATTAGTGGCCAGTAAGAGAAATGGGCATTTGCATGGGATAATAGGATAAAAGATGCCATGAAGAAATTGTTTCTTCCTTTTGCTGATCTAGAGTGCCTTGGATATCCACGGTCATGGAAAAACAGTCATGGAGTGAGAATAGGTTATTCGTTACCTGAGGTTGGTTCAAGGACATCCTTAGGTCAAGGGCTTCTGAAATGTAGTGTATGTATTGCTTGACGACTGACAACTTCAAAGCTGAATGGTGCTCAGCACAGAGTTTGGGTCTGCCGCTTCTAAGGGAGATATTCTCTGGATGTGTTGCAGCCACCAATGCTTATGATGGTACCTAGCAAGAATGTTTGTAACCCCTCAAAGTAGATGGTTCCTAATGTTCTTTGTAAAAATTGTATGCTCTCTCAAAAGAGAAATGTATTTACACTGTCCTTACATTAGCAAATGCCTGTTAAAGGTGCTACTCTGTATTAATAAATTGTACAGTATTTTAAAAAATACTACCATGAAATGATATGTAATTATTTACTACATAAGGATTATATAATAATAAATGAATATTTGAGTGCAAGCCATGTATTCTTAGATGCTGTCTCTTGTGTGTGTTTCCTTAGGAGTGGCAAGGAGTTTACTATGCAAGAAGAAAATCAGGAGACAGTATCCAGCAGCATGTGAAGATAACACCTGTGATCGGTCAAGGAGGGTAACTAACTTGTCCAGAACGTAATTGTTTTCTGGGTTTTAGGGTTGACTTTCTGCTTTCCCCATCTGTAAGTCTGACATGAACCTCCATGTATTCAGTAGCAGGGTGATAATATAACTGCTGACTTCAAGCAATGTGGAAAGAATAAGCAGAATTGAGAAGGTCATGTTCTTTGCTGGCGTTTGTCCATTTCAGTGTCATTGTATGCTGGCTAAAAGAGCTATGAAGTCATAACAATTAATAGTGTTACTGCTATAGATACCTGCAAGCTGATGTTTAGGTTCATGTTACCATGTTCATTTCTTTATAAAGCTATTCTACAGTATACAAACTGTTAGCCAGTCAGCTGGAAGGATCAGCAGCTGGGCAATCCCCTTTGTGTGCGTGCTTGTATGTGTTCGCACCTTAGCGGTGTAGTATGGGCACGTTGCCAAATTCTTCTTCCAGATGTGCAGGTGAATTCCTGCAGGAGCAAAAGGATCAGATGTCCTGGGAGAAAAACATAGCTGTAGCACTGAAGGAGTGCTGGTCGCCCAGTCATCTGCTTTGTGTTGGGTTTGGTATCTTGTTTCATGAGGGCGTGGAGACCTGTGCTTTAGAAAACAGCAGTGTATCACTTCTCTCTTTACCATTTGATATGGTAACAAGTGATTATTTCTGTTGCTAGGAAAATAAGACACTTTGTGTCCCTCAAAAGGCTGTATTGTACCAATGAAAACAACAAACAGGTATTGTATTTCCTTCATGTCATAATTTTCATCACTTTTAGTAAACTGATATTTTTTAGTTTAGAAATTGGTATTTTTCCAAGAGGATGTGACCTGTATTGCCAACGAGATTCTCATTGATTGTTGGAGCAAGCAAGAAAACTTCAGCTTTTGCGTGGGCTATTCTCCTTTTGCAGGACTGCAGAGTAGAGAAAGAAAGGCTTTAATTCTCTGGAGCATGGATGTGACAGTTAAGTCCATGATACTGTGGAGCAACATAGACCATAGTCCAAAGGGAGTTGAAGGGCTTTTTTCTAGAGCTGCTCTTGCTAGTATGATCTGGTGTACTTATGTCTAATAATGACCTATGCTCAGCTATCACAAGGTTTGCCAATGTGTGGTTCTGACTAAAACGTGGCCTTCACGCAGGACCTGAGACATTGCATACTCATCAGAACGTGTGTTGTGGAGCAGTGTAATCCAAGGCATAACCCAAGTAAACCAGCAGTAGCAGTTGACCCCGGTCTCTGCAGTCCAGGCACATACATACCCACCCCAGCAGATCCTGCAACAAAGCTGGTGGCATGGGGAGCTGTTTGTTGTCATCTGCTCCTGGTTCCCTCCTTCTGAAAATAGCTGAAGTAAATTATCATATCGCATGCTTTGCCTCAAAAATACTCTAGTACATGGCCTACAGGGTAAAGAAGTTTGGACATTCATGAGCAAAGGAGTGAAATCTGTCTTTACCCTGTGGTCTATAGGGGCAAGATAGAAAGTGGGGAGCATAGGAAGTAGCTGGCAACATTTTAGACTGAGGATGTGCTTGAGAAACTTAAGTTTCCATGTTCTTTAGGAGAGGGGCTATGTATCTTGGTTTATTTAGAATTTTAATGTGCTTTTATCTGTCAGTAAAGACACTTATGCATAAAAGGTGTTTAGAAAGTGACTACTATTTCTAGTTGCTCCTTCTTCAGTATAATAATACTGAATATTTACACTTCATTGGAAAACTACTATTGGAAGAAGTTTGTACGTGGTATTCTGTAAAATGTGGCTGTTGAAACCATTCCTCTTGCAGAAATTTTTGTGGGTGCAGGTAGTAAGAAGTCAAGGGGGAAATCTGCACAACTTTTGGAAGAACTTTGAAGGTCTGTCACTGAAAAATAAGGCTCAAAATGTTTTAAACTGACCTCATCTTTGAGCTAAGACATGGTTTTCAGTATTAGCAGCAAAGTATCATTTACAGTAGCAGGATGTTTTAAAGTGCTTAAGCTAGAGTGCAAGAGAGTTTTGTAATAGAAGCAGTGCTAAAGTTACATGTATTTCTTTTTAATTCATTATTTAAACCTCGTCATTGTTATTGTTTCATTTATAGCTACTTTGATGTTGATTTGGAAGTGAGATACAATTTAATGTTTTTTCTATAATATACACACAGCTGAAAGACTGATACAGGGAAGTGTGGATATGATGATCAGTGCAAGACAATCAGTGCAAAACAATTACAAACTTGCACCATCTGTAAAAAGCAGCAGTAGGAATATAGATAAAAGTCCTTCTCTTTTCTGTTTTTCATTGCCCCGTTCATTTGGCCATTAAGCTTAAGGAAAAAATTTTGATTAGGGACTTGTGCCCAAGGCCACATTTATATTCTCTGTACTACTGAAACTGTTGGAAAGCACCATCAATTCATGTTTTTAGTATTGGTTCATGAGCTGTTATTGGTAAATAAAGCACTAATGCAACAAGCTATAGGGCTTTACACATTTGGTGAGCCTAAACCACGTCACAGGGATATGGCCTTCAAAGGGTTCTCCACAGACGTAGAGATCTACCTCAAAGGTTAAAGACCACAGACTAACAGAAAGCATGGGCTGTGGAGATTTAAGGTCCATTGGGGATAAAACAAGGTGCATCCAACAGAACTTGGTAATTATTCTGTTTCACTTCTGTGGTGGAAATATCTCCTGCCTGTAGTAGAACACCAGGTGCTCTCGCATTGTATGAAAAATTCAAACAGTGCCTTGGAATTTGGGGATTTTGAAATTTTGAATGTGTTTTTGGTTTTGGGTTGGATTTTTTTGTTAATTATTTTAGATGGGCAGTGATGGTGTCGTATTGGAATATCTATATTATATTCGTAAGACTTCTTAGAATTATTTTTGTAGCAATACTAACATGATGGTATCAATCCTGATCAACATTTGGACACTGCAGTTTTCCTAAAATCCACGCCTGAATACTTGCAGCAGTAGAAAGTTTCTCTGCCCTAAAAAAGTATTAGGTTTCTTTTCAAGCCACAGATAATTCTTTATGGAAGGATAAAAGGAAATCAAACAAACTATTTATTTAGTTACAGAGCTGTCATCATTCAAATTTTGATACAAATGTCTGATGTTTCACTGCATCAACATAATTTTAAATGAGCATTCAGACACTATATGCAGACTTAGAAACATCTTTACATTATTATGCATTGTTTCACCTTAAAAAATGTAGACATGTTCTTTGTCACTGCTGACAGCCTCCATAAGGGATATCACAGTATGATTAGAGATCACTGTGTAGGAGCCTTCATGGATTTCTGTGCCAGATTTATCACACACAAAAATTAAGCAAGTTAGATTTATTCATGGAGGGAAAAAAAAATACATCTGCGAATGTATTAAGTATTCTTACGGTGAAGATTTATGAATGGAGGTTGACTTTCATGTGACTGTTCCTGTGTGCTGAAGCCTAGGTAATGATTAATGCTGCCTTTGTCAATTTGAGACCTGGCAGGATAGAGTCCAGTGTTTGCACATTCATAAATTTACAAGAGTGGTGGTGTTTCTCCTCTTAAGAACATATTGGCCCAAGATTAACTGTGTAACTGCCCTCATAACTTAGCTTACGTGGCACTTTCAGGTCATGCCTGAAGAAGGGGTAAGAGAAGTAAACAGAACTGAAATGTGGTTTGTTTTATAATTTTAGTAGAGCACTTAGAGGACTGTGCCAATGTTCTCTTCCAGTTGTGCAGTAGACAAGAGATATATCCATGGGCTCTGAGAGAAGCTCCAGTCTGGGACCAGAGTGAGCAGTTCAGGTGCCTTGTGCCACTGTACCGTATCTGATGAGCTGCCTTGATCTTGCCCTGTTTGCAGAAGATTATTTCTCTGAGAGATGATGCATGATTACAAAAGCAGTGTTTAAGCTTTTAAAATCAGTTTTCTGGAGGAAGAGTGGTTCCTTACACTCCCTCGAACAAGATTTATATGGAGCATAAGCGCAGGATTTTCGCTTGCTTTTTTTTTTTTTTCTTCTACCTCATTACAGAAAGCTACTCCTGAATTTTGGGGTTTTTTTTCCTTTTCATTCTCTTCTCTTTTCACTTTCACCCTCTTCAACTCCTGCCCCCAGCAGCAAAAAGGAAAAAAAGATGGAAGGTGTGCAAGAACGATAGAAAAAAGAATTTGTATCATTCCTTTCCTTCCTTTCCTGAATAATGCCTGTAAGGACCATGCAGCATGCACTGTCACAAAATTATATGGACACTAAAAGTGCATAAATGCAACCTTACTGTACTGTCCTTTTAACTCACAGGTTACAACCATGGATTTTATGCTTCCATGCAATCTAGTGCTTTCCTATAGGCAGGTGATGGATTTGGTCAGAGGGGCCAATCACCAAAGATTAGATGACAGTACTGGACTACTAAATATGATGGGTAATGAACAATGTGTAAGTGCAGTGTCAAGCACTGAAGTGTACTCATCTGAAGTAGAGGGCATGTATAACTTCCCTGGTGAATACAGTAAAAAAAGTAATGCATGATTTTTAGTCCTTTTCAGTGTATCTGTTAGCTATACCTAAATACATCAAGAGCTAGTTTTAGAGGGAAGACTTGAACTGAAAGTTCTGCTCAGTTTTCCTATTAACAGCAAATACTTTCTTGTAATCATGTAATGAAGGAATGGGGTGAAGTGATTAGCAGATATTAAACTGTCATGTATTGGACAGACTGTGCTTTTGTTTCTGAGCAGGATGGAAAAGCAGAGGAGCATTTAATCTGTGTTATTATAGGCCCTACAATAGGTGTAAACTTTAAGGTGATGGAAATAAACTATTTAATTTCTAAGAAAGATTGTAATATCTATCAGCGGAGCTACCCACAATGTTTCAGAAACATAAAGAGTTAAGATTTTGCATTTAACTTTTTCATTCATGAGAAAGATTAAAAATTATGTGAAAATAAAGAAAGTTCTGATGGATGACACCTATCTCTACCCTTCAGTTGCTGGAGAGTTGTTTTTGTAACTGGGTTTTTTGAAGTCCAGTTTATCAGTGACTCATGAAAGGACACATGCAAAACTAGCTGAGATAGTACTAAGAAAATGGTTTTAAATTACTGTACAGAGGGCAAAAATGAACATTTTAGAACTTTTTTTTTCTTTTTGTGTTATATTCCTGCAATCTTTCAGGTTCATATGCAATTTGCACTTAAAACACTGTCTAAAAATGAACGTCAGTTCTCTTGCAGACACAGACATTAAACAGGAACCTAGTACATAAAAGCACTATTTGTGATTTCCTGCATTGCATATCTGTTTCCTTTCATATTATTTCTCTACATCTAATTACAGCTAAAGAAGAGTCTTTGCCAAACACTTTTTTTTAAATAACTGAACAGTAAATGTTGGATAAGGACAGTCTTGAATGTAGACCTTTTAAAATCTTTTTGTATTCTTTTTCCTTACGTACATATTTTATTCTTGGTGCACCTTCAGCTCTACAAAAGTCACCGTGATGAGAAGTACACAGAAGACAATTCTCAGTCAGGTTAGAATGCTATAATTTACCTTTATATACCGCTGTGCTTGAGGTCATGGCCGCACGCTTTGCTGGTATGAAATGTTGTCTCTTCCCTCTGTCGAGTCAGTGGTCAGAGCAGGTGGCCAATGACAGATGCCAGCTGCTCTGATGTCGCACCATGAATTGGATTTGTAACCATCATTAATAATTCAATCTCCTGTGCAGAGCTCTTCCCGTGTATTCGGAGCTAAGATGCATTGCTCTTTGTTGTATTAAAACACTGTGTCTGATCCCAAAGGTGATGTACCTTGGCACACCTTTCCATTTGAAATCAATGTGGGACTGTGCTGATTCGTGCCAGCAGACCTGCCGTAGTGTTTCCAGTTTTAGGACCTGTCAGCAGGTCATTGGTTTGGCCCCAGCACAGGGCTAAGACAGTTGTCTGCAGTGTCCAGGCTAGAGTTGGTCATGTCAAGTCAGCGCTGAGTTGTCACAGCATATCTGCACAACCTGTGCAGATATCTGCACAACCCTGTGTCTTGGGCAGGTTTGCTCACTTGCAGACAGCACATTCAAGCTCTCAGTAACTTCTGCAGATAGCTTTTGACTGAAGGTGGTGAGTGTAAGGGGATAATGTCTTCTTCTGATACTGTGTGATGTTCGGAATAACCATTTTCCCTGAAGGAGGAGGCACTAAAGGCCAATTCTAAGCTTGCAATTCTAGTGATCTGAGCCAAATGCAGCACCGCTGTCTTATTCTGAGCAAACAGATTCTTGTGCCCTCTTACCTTCTGGCAGCTGAGGCCCTTTCCACTATCAAACACTGGACAACGTTGCTGTGCAATGTCAGGCAGCTTCTGATTTTCACACGGGAGGAGGATATAACATACCAAGAGCATGGGAAGTGACTGCTTGACATCCCCTGCTTTTTCAAGTAGCATAAGAATATGTACAAGCATTGGAGAGCTTTGTGATGCCAAATAATAATGGGCAGGGGGGAGAAGAGGTAATATATGCAATTTGCTGCTCTCATTACTAGTGCTGCCATCAGACCGACCTATCATGTGTTAAACTGTTTGCTTCTATGTCCCTCTAATAAATGCAGTTTTTCTTTCTCACTCTTTCTTTCTTGCAAACAGGGGAAGCTGAGAATGCCTGTGAATTAAGCCGAAGAACAATTGTTACTAGTTACCACATAGTTACTAGCTTACTAATGTGTTTTATGGATTATGTTGGGCATTTAGGTTTGTGCATTATTGTCACAGATTTCAGCAAGACTGGGAGGCCACATTGCATGAAGCCATGTTGATGACTGTGGTGCAGTGAAAGCAGGCAACCTTAGAGTCACGTGTATGTAATGTAGGTTATCCTTCCCTGCAGTCCGTGGTTGTGCTCCGAGAATGAACTCCCAGAGCCATGGGCATAATACCAGTATGTGATGAGGGTAGAAAAATAATCCATGTGTATGGTGCTGTTTGCAATGGTGTGATTTGTAACACATCTGATGTGTTCTGTGGTGGTGTGATCTGTAACAAATTCTGCTCACCAGGTGAAGGAAATTTTTTTATTTCGGCATTTAAATATTTTCAGCTGAAGTTGTAGCATGGCACAGAGTAGCTTTTATGTACCTGTGACTCCAAGTGGCGCTAGCAAAGTTTCCAACTTGTTAGTTGGTATTTAATACAAGGAGAGTTGTCTTGTCTGCTACTGCCACTCACAGCTATGGTTATATCTAAATGTTTGCTCCCACTCAAGTGCCTTATGTTAAACTCCTCCAAATGTTAATGCAAGAAAGGGGTTTGAAAAAGGAGTCCCATCAAATAAATAAATAAAATAATTTAACATGCATTAGTTATTACCTGCTCTTAACTGTTGACAGAGGACAACGCTTTCCGTTTCTCCAGTCTGAACTGCAACAACATAAAAAGACCCAAGCTATCTTGTAAATCTGTGTGTCCTGGTTTGAGGTAAAACAGGACTAATTTTGTTCAGTAACAACACTGTGGTAAAGAAAAGAATTAAGACAGAAACTGCATTTCAGTCATTTTTAAGATGGTAATATTTTTAATTCTGGAGAATCATATGCTAACATTTTATTTTGCTAAAGATAGGCTATATATATTCTCTCTTGTAATACCGTTATTCTCCTGATGTTGAGAATACCAATTTTATGATATTTCTGATTCTCCACATGATGGTTATCTCCTTTTGAAAGCTTGCTGGGGTCTCTGATCTTTGAATGGGAACAGGTACTGTAGAGACTCTTGCAAAGAGCTGCATAGATGCACAGTTGCTGGTTTTAAACATAAGGGAGAGTGCAAACTGTAATGTTTTGGAGGAAAATGAATCACAGAATCACAGAATGGTAGGAGTTGGAAGGGACCTTCAGAGATCATCTAGTCCAACCCCCCTGCCAAAGCAGGTTTACCTAGGGCAAGTTGCACAGGCACACATCCAGGCGGGTTTTGAGTATCTCCAGAGAAGGGGACTCCACAAGCTCTCTGGGCAGCCTGTTCCAGGGCTCTGTCACCCTCACCGTAAAGAAGTTTTTCCTCTTGTTGAGATGGAATTTTCTGTGTTCCAGCTTGTGCCTGTTGGCCCTTGTCCTGTTGCCAGGCACCACTGAAAAGAGTCTGGCCCCAATGAAATTTTACCAATTTTTTTTTTTTTGAGGTTCTTCCCAGGCATTTCATCCAGCTATTGCATTTGTCTGGATGTGATAATTTCTCTTGCTTTAGCAAACAGCGGTTTCAAGAATGACAGCTTGGTACGTGGTTAATTTTCTCAGCAAATGAATTTATTATTTATAATCATTCTCAGTATGTTGGATTTTTCTTAAACACAGGGTACAAACAATTATTGCAATTAAAAGCAAAAGCTGTCTGAGTCTGAACTGTGCTTGGGCTGGAAGAGTGTAGGCTGAGATAGGATTTTTCTCACTTGGCTAAACTGCTAGGCAGTTAAACTCAGGCTTGTTCAGTGGTTGGTGGAGAGCAAAAGGGACTTGCAGGAGAGGTTCAACCCACCTGCCTGAGACATGTCTCCTAAAGCAGGATCTTTGACAACTACCTTAGACAAAGACACCCTGAAAGACTGCCTGCTTTTAGGCAGCTAAAGGTAGGTGAAGTGACTCCCCTGTTCCATAAGGCATTTTGGCTTCTTTGCAAAACAGCTTTCCAGGTGACTTTAGACAAGCTGCTGTAAACTGATAGACACTGAGTCCCTTGTTCTGATGTGCAGAGATTATGATATTTCCCCCACTTACATAGTATCATTAAGATCCTTTAATTAAATGTTCACAAATTTAGATGGAGGAGACTCCGGAGATCTTACTGGGTACATTTCTAAAGCTTTTGTTTTGTATTTACAGAATCCCACTCCTTCAAATGCAAGAACAGAAGGAAAGACTCAACTGATATTAAGTCAATAACATCTCAAAGTAGTGATGGTAAGAAAGTAAACTGTTGAGAATTACATTATAAAGAACAGACTTGCCTTAGGCAATAAAAACAGAGAATAAAAGAGGAACCAGACAGATTCACAGCTGATCAGAGATTACTCCAGTTTTTATAACTGCTGTAAAAATTCTTTATTCTGATTTGCAAAACAGTTCCCCAGCATGAGTACCAGCATCACTATACAACACATGCAGCGGGTGGTGCCTTCACAGAGAGGAGGAGTGGCTGTGCCGCAGGATGAGGGCAGCCTGCTAAAAGAGTGCGTGGTGAAGTGTTAGTTCTGCCTCCCTTAGAAAGCTGCAGCTTGTGCACCCAAACCAGTATTTTGGTTTCATTAGTGTGGGACATGAAGGGACCTATTGCTACTGGTTACTTGAGAGCAGCACTTCTGCTCCTGATCCCACTTGTGACAGCTTGCTGGGGCTGGGACAGTGGTCGCAGAGATTTCTTTCTGTCCCAGTATGTTGTGAGAGAAGCACAGCTTATGGGGAACAGGAGTGGGTTTCACTAGAGCAGCTGTATCACTGAGATGAGAGACATACACACACCTACTCCCGCAGGAGGAGCCATGTCTGGCAGAGATCTATTGCAGACAAAGGGGGAGTGGCAGGTACCGGGCATCAAATATGATACAGCTTAAGTATAGCTTCATTTCAGTATAGCTGAAGCGACTGATTGACGGAAAAACTGACAGCAGAAGTGAGGGGTGGCTGCAAAGGAGGTAGACAACAGTGCAAGAAATTAAACAGTAAAGCAAGAACTCACGGGAGAGGAGATACAGCAGAAATGCAAGATGAGGCTGGATTTTGTCATGCTGTTCCCCAGTGACAGCCTTCTGCGCTCTTTAAATCCTGTCATCTGATTTACTCTCTGTGCCATGTAAATGGTGCTCTCTTTAATGGCAGCTCCAAGTTTACAGACCCGACGGTACTCTTCCATGGCAAGGATCCACTCAATGACAATAGAAGCTCCTATCACAAAGGTAAGTCCTGAGCACTGCCTTTTCCGTTTGGAGCTGCTCTCATAGGGAAGTCTGTAGTTTGTGGCAGGACAGCCAGGGGTTTCCTGCAACTTATATTTAACAGAATAATTTAAATCAATTATTTTTTCTTACCACTTTTTGCATCTCATCATCTCATTCCAAATCCTAGTCATAAGGAAGAATATCAAAAAGGGGAAAGGGTGTCCTTGCTAGATGCACTGCTTGTGTCATGAAGGGGACCCTGCTCTGTTGAGCTGTGCATCTGTAGGAGGACATGTGCTTCCAGTCCCATCTTTGCTTTTACCACTGATATTTATAAGATAGCATGCAGAGGAGGGAGCACCTGCACCATTTTCTGTCCCTCTGCTTTCCTGCAAGTCTTTTCTTCATTATCTGTGCTACGCAAACTCTGCTCTTGCAAACCAGCTGCACAATCACTTATTCCACAGACCAGGGTGCCTGCCATCTCCCACCCTCAAAGCATTTTTTTTCCCTCTCTCCCCATCTTCTCTTCCTGGCATCAAGCTCTTTACTTCCCAGCACCACTGTGCCTGTTAGAGCAGCTGACTCCTTTCCTTTTCATTCTCCCCAAGCATACCTGCAGGGAGGCGTGTAGTGCCTCCGCAGCAGCTTCTTGTTGCTGGAGAAGACAGCACTGGGGCTTTCTCCCTCTCAGTCCTGGCAGTGCCAAGAGTTGGCTGTGTCAGCTGGTGCTGCTGTGTCATTGCTGCATTCCCACATTGCGACTGAGACACAGGGTGGGAGGCAAAGAAGAGCCATCCTCTTCCTTCAACCACAGCCCAGCTGTTGCTGCTCTCTGCCCTTCGTTTTCACACTGAGAAAATTAAGGGGTTTACATCCAATATCAGGGTATCTGAGTCACATCCAGGAGTTCATTTGTTTCCTTTGTCCTCTGGGGACTGAATGATCACTTCTGAGTGGACCTGGCTATGCTGCAGGACTGGAACATGACTAGTTTTTGGTCCACACACCTGCAGCTATTCCAGATATTTCACACCCTTCTGCTTTCACTTCCCAGGATTTTGCCAGTTATGAATAGCAGGTGGATACCAGGGAATCAGAGCACAAATTTACATTTTCAGAGTTGTACTTCTAGGGTTGGGGGAAATGTACATAGCATTTGCTAAGTGGGAAGTAGCATAATCAATCCAAGAATAAAGATTTTGTAATAATAAAAGACAAAAGTGCCATTCACTCTTCCTTGCCTGCCTCCTTAATCTGCTTCCAGGTTATTAACATAATTAACGCTGCCCAGGAAAACAGTCCCATCACAGTAGCAGAGGCCTTGGACAGAGTTCTGGAAATCCTGCGGACAACAGAACTTTATTCCCCTCAGCTAGGTACCAAAGATGAAGATCCTCACACAAGTGATCTTGTTGGAGGTCTGATGACTGTGAGTAAAAATAGTAAAGATGAAATTACTGCTACCAGTGTCCGAGATCACAGTTCACTGCTCTGCTGTGCTGAAATTTCATAAGCAATGGGAAGGGGACTCATAATTCATCACTATTTCACTGAAGTATTTTGGCCTCTCTACTAACAGTAGGCACCAAGATGTAGTAAGATACAGCCACGTCTCAGTCCATTGGGTGCATTCATCCTCATACATAAGTGAACACGGCTGCCACTGGAAACTATATCACCCAATCTGATTTGTCTCAAGGAGATAATTTTTAGAAAGCCTAGAAGCTTAGATGGGACTAGAGGGATTGTTCTAGTGCTGGTCCAGTGTAAGAGTGAGGTCACTTTAATCAGGTTCTGACTTTGGTCCTGTAACAGCAGCAACATGGTCTGCCAGGGACAGAATAGCTAGATTTCATCATGGTTTACCTGATTTTTTAACGTACACTGAGCTAACCGTTGTCAAAATAATATAAAGAAAATGAAAAATAAATTATAATGGTTAGTTTGAATGATGAAATCCTGCAGGTGCTAATGAAAAGGTCAAGGAAGGCAATACACTGTATAGTTGACAATATCCTTTCTGGAGATCTCATACTACTGTTCCTTGGATCCTTTCATGTCTGTTTTGAAAGACCTGAAAACAAGGATGGTTCTTGTAGTGCTACTATAGGAGCAGTGCTTTTAGTACCCAGGAATACTACCTAAAGTGCATGTAGTATTTTGGCAATTAATGATGCATAGATACTCTGCCTAAAACTTACGATAAGCTTGCTTTTTCAGGATGGTTTGAGAAGACTGTCAGGAAACGAGTATGTGTTTTCAAAGAGTAAGTCACCACTTTAAACTTCCCTTTGCACATGTGACTTCTTTTGTAGGTGCTAGTGACATAGAGCTCCAAGCTAGTTCGCAGTGGGATGTATGTCTTTGGAAATGGTTGTCTAAGTGACTGCAGAACAAGTACTAGACTGCCTCCATTTTGGAGTTGAAGCAGGTTCAAATAATTAAAATAATACATTTCAAAATGTAGAAATTCAGACTACAAAAAAACTAAACTGTCACTCAAAGAACTGTTCACTGATCTTTTTGGTTTATGTCCAAATCCTCTGTAATAATATAAACCATATATATTATAGGCTTTTACAGACTTTTTCGTGCAAGGAAAAGAGTTGTTTTCTAAATGGAATTCTGCATGTGGGGAAAGGGAAATAATCCAGAAATGTTGTAATTCCCAAATTCCATTTCAACAGATATGAACCTGAGCCACAGTCACCTTTCAGTGCCAAACACCATCAATGATGTTCCGCTCTGTATTGCACAGCTCCTGGATAATGAAGAAAGCTGGGACTTCAATATTTTTGAGTTGGAGGCTGTTACAAATAAAAGGTACTGAACTCCTTTACCTGGGTGCCCACAAAAAGGTTGTTGAGGAGCTGTAGCAGAAAGTGCTTTGCTCTGGAAAAACTGAAGCAAGACACAGCAAATCTGTGAGAGCTGTCTTTCTTTTACTCTGTGTGCGTTGATACCACTTGTCCCATTTAAGAAGCCAGGCACACACCATGGTCAAGATACATGCACAGGCCACAGAGAGCCCTGTGCAGACTGTTGTCTTCCCTGACAGCCCTCCAGGATTATTTCCCATTCAACTTTTACCTTGCTTGGCTCCCATCCACTCTGTCCAGGTGACACTGTTTGGCACGATCCGGTGTTACGTGCTGGATGTCCCACAGATGCCCCTTTTCCTGCTGATGCACAAATGGTCATGCTGGAAAAAGGAAGCCTCTCCCATCCCTCACGTGAATCACCCTATGATTTAGGAAGCTCTGAAGCAACTGTGGCTTTGATTATAGGAATGAAAAACTAGGATGGAGGATAAACCAGTGATAGGATCAAGAGCCTGAGATTTTAAAACTTATCATGAAAGAAGACGCCAGTAGTTTTGAGGTCATGCAGACCACAAAACCAAACATGTCATCCACAGAGAAAAGTGATTTTCATTCCAGGATGTGAAGAATTGGAGGGACTACCAGCTCCCTTGTACTCTGTTTGAAGAAAATGGCCATTTTGGGAATTTGCATTTGCCTGGTTTTAATTTGCAGATGTTGCGTTTTGGTTATGCCTTTCTCAAGTCAGGAGCACTGTAGATCATCTTGCAGGAGTGAAAAATGTGACTGATAGATAGGATCCTGTCACAGGCAACACAGAGTAAATGACAACCCAGAGTGGATTTGGATTTAAGAACCAACAAGATCAGAGATTTTACCCTACTTACTGTTTCACACACAGGCTCATTGCTGTCCTTTCCAGCATTACATTCGCCAGACATCAAATGACCTCTCCAGCTGGGAGATCACTGCTGGCAGGATTCAGGACATGCTACTTCTGTTCAGTCCAGCCCATACCAGCCACCCACACCGACACCTACACCCACACACAGAGTTATTAGCTGCCTGTTAGCATTTGGAATTCAAGGGGCGGGGGGGTTACCGATGGCAGACTCCTGCCTCAGCTGTAGAAAGTGATCCAGTCCTCCTAAAACTAGAAGAGCTCACATGAAATAGTAACCTGAGCTGCTCTGAGAAGCATCGATATACTTTGCATATTGCAGACTTCAAATAGTCAGGAAGTAGAAATCTGGACCCCCTGAAGTCACAGGATTATTTCAAACAGTAAACATTTGACCTTATTTGTCTTAGGGCTTTTTAGCATTTGGGATCTGCCCATGTCATGTTCAAAGTCTGCTTTTTCTCCTCAGGAAAAAAAAATGTATTTTTGATTGGTTGACAGATACTAAAAACGCAAAAGACCTAAGCTTTTGAGAATTTTTTCTGAAGCCATAGGAATTGGTGGAACTGCACCATTTCTACAAAACATATTAAAATAATGTCTGAAAGGATGGTAGATGTAATAATTTGTAACCTTGGCCTGGCTTTTGAGAAGTTATAGGTGTGCAATTTAAAAATGTTTAACATTTCACCCCTACACTTTTTATTTTTAAGGTCTTGTTGCTTTTTTGGTCAAAACCACTGCTCTTTAGAACATAAGAAGTTCCTATTTTACAGCTGTGCTTTTTTTCTTCTGCTGTTTTTCAGGCCATTAGTGTATTTGGGCTTAAAAGTTTTTGCCCGGTTTGGGGTCTCTGAGTTTTTAAACTGTTCGGAAGCAACACTGCGAGCGTGGCTGCAGGTGATTGAAGCCAACTACCACTCCTCCAACTCATACCATAACTCCACGCACGCAGCGGATGTCCTGCATGCTACCGCCTTCTTTCTCGGGAAGGAGAGAGTTAAGGTATAAACAGCACCTAGGAGTCCTTTGGGCTAAGATTTCAGTGTGTTTACCATTTTATGTGTCATTCCAAAGTCAGGCGTTTACTTAAATAATGGTCCTGGCTTCATAAAGTTACTCTGCCCTGGAAGTCCTTTCCTGTGATGCCTGCAGGCCCACACAGTTTCTCTAAAGTCTGTTTATATGAGTAAGGAATTTACATTTTTAAGTAGTAACAATAGGGGGGACAAACCTGGCTCTTTTCTATCTCTTGGTAACTGACTGTTAGTAACAGCTCTTAATAAAGCTTCGCACAAGCCTTGGAGAGGGAGGTGCTGATCTCTTCTCCTGGGTATCCAGTTGTAGGACGCGTGGGAATGGTTCAAAGCTGTGCCAGGCGAGGTTTAGACTGGACATTAGGAAGCATTTCTTTACCAAGAGGGTGGTCAAACACTGGAACAGGCTTCCTGGAGAGGTGGTTGATGCCCCAAGCCTGTCAGTGTTCAAGAGGCATTCGGGCAATGTCCTTAACATGCTTTAACTTTTAGTCAGCCCGTAAGTGGTCAGGCAATTGGACTAGGTGATTGTTGTAGGTCCCTTCCAACTGAAATATCCTATCCTGTCCTGTCCTGTCTTGTCCTATCCTATCCTAAAACACACAAGCTCTGTAGGAGCAGGGTCAGTACAGAGTCATTCAGGCAAGCACACAAAGTAGAAGGACACCACTAGAAGGACATCCAACATTAGAGTTTTTAATGTGGAGATACTGCTTAGGTGACAGCACAGTAAAAAGCTTCATTAAGGAAAGAGGGTTTGGGTAAGGGTAGGAGAGGCAGTTTTGAAGTCGGTAACCTGGGAGCACAGTGAGTGGAAAACAATTGCAAGGAGGTGGAATCTCTGCACTCAAGCTTACACTTGCATATTTGTGGGTACCTGGAAATGATCAGAAATTATTTACTGTAATTTTTGTGCCGCATCATAATTTTTCTCTCTTCTTGTAGGGAAGCCTTGACCATTTAGATGAGGTGGCTGCGCTAATAGCTGCCACCATTCATGATGTAGACCACCCTGGACGGACCAACTCTTTCCTGTGCAATGCAGGCAGTGAACTGGCTGTCCTTTACAACGATACGGCTGTATTAGAAAGTCATCACACAGCACTGGCGTTTCAGCTTACAACTAAAGACAGCAAATGCAACATTTTCAAGAATATTGATAGGTGAGTCTGCTGGAGAAGGGGAGTGTGCATGTCTGGATTGCTTGTGTGGGGATTATAGTTTGAGGCAGATTGAGAGCCTACCTTCTAAACCAGAAAATATAATTTGAATAGAGGCATTAATATTTAACCTCTTCCAGAAACCTATGTACACATGATTTTTTAAAAGGCTTTAATAACCCCACCCCCCCCGGCCCCAACCTCCAATTTGTATTTTTTTGGAAGCATATAGAAATGTTTGATAATCTTTTATGGATTTCATTGGCACAGTCTAGCTGGCAGCCTCAAGGCTGCATCTTGACCTACTGCCTTTTCACTGCCGCCAGAAGCTGCATGCTGTATCTGCCTGTGGCCCCGTGCTTGCTGGCACTGCTCCACTCACATGGGATGGAAAGGGGTGGTAGCGGAGGGAGCTGAAGCTCTGGGAGAGTTGGAGGCACCCTGCTGCTGGGCGTGCACATGGCCTGGGAGTTCCCGTTGTATCAGCCTGCCTTTTGGAGAGACAGGGTGGGAGAGAAAGGGATCTGAAAGTGAAAGGGCCTGACCCCAAACAAATAACGAATTTGTCTGCCACCCCATAACACTGTTAGTTTTTGAAAAACCTGAGAGTTGAGTTCCAAGCTAACATACAGTGAAATGGAGATGTGTTGGTGCCATTCCTGGAGAAGGTGTCTTAGCGTTGCAGCATTATGAAATTGAATTGTAAATTTTTATTGACTTCAGGGGATTGGTGTTCAGGAATTCAGAGCCAGAGGAACCCAGAGAGTAATGATCTAGTCCATTCCTCCAACCCTAGACCCTTCATAACTCTGAAGGTGCTGGCTCATGTGGATGAGCCCTTGAGCAGTGTTTTGCAGTGCTGTCTGGGCAAAGATGAGGAAAGGACAGAGCTCTGTCTGGCAGGCTGCTGAGCAGGAAATATTTTTCTTTCCTAGAAATCACTACCGGACATTGCGCCAGGCCATTATTGATATGGTTTTGGCAACGGAGATGACAAAGCACTTTGAGCACGTGAACAAATTTGTGAACAGCATCAACAAGCCAATGACATCTGAGGAGACCAGCTCACATGTAAGTGCTTGCGGGACTTTTTGCCTTCATACATTTCAGTGAAGGTCTTCCAAGATAACTTTAAGTATTATTTTCATTCACATTGTATTAATTTGCACTGTGGTAATGCCCAAAACACACAATTGGATTTGTGACTTCACACCTCAAAGTGTGAAAACATACTTCTATTTTCTTGTTTTCTATGTCTGGCTCTGCTCTTTGCTCATTTAAACATTTTATAAGCCTTGGTTTCAAAGCCATCTGGTGTTCACAAAGCATGTGGGTGGGTGCTTTTCTACATGCAAAATTCTGTACATGGAGCCAGGCTGGCACTTGTGCCTACGGTCCTGCTTCAAAACACTGGGATTTGCCTAAGCCTGGGGTTGTAGCTGGGGAACCTGCCCTCATGGTTTTTTGTCTATGTCATCTGGAGCCTTCAAGCCATGAGGAATAACTCCATTGCTCCCTGAGACCTCTCCACCCCATCCCCACTCCTGATTGTACCAACAGATATCTGGGCCTTTATCCCTAGTAGTTATACACCTTAATGCTCCATCACCAGCCAGGATATATTTCATAAGATCCCCTGGCCTCTCTTTACCTTCTTTTGTTGCCTTTCAAGGCTGAGTGCTCAGTGACTGACAGGGTTCTCCAGGGCAATGTTACGCACCTAAGCAAAGACCATCTTATCACAGCTTAGTGAAAACAGTGCTTTGTTAGAAAGACTGGGAAAAAAAAACCAAACCAGACCAAATTGAACGTCAGTAATATTAAAAAGAAAGAAAAGTAGCTTTTGTCAGTTTTCCATAACTGGACTTTCTGCTCTGTAGACTGCCATGAGTGCAGAAACAAGTCAGGACTGGTGAGGTTTACAACTTTAGGGACAGTATTACACCAGTTGAACTGACCTGCTTCTGGGGACTGCTAAGCTGCGTTCTCCCAACAGTTTGAGCTGGAAATCACAAATGCTGCTGAAGTTCAGTGGTTCTGTGGACACTTTGCACTGTACTCCCCAGCACTTCCACTCCCCCAGCCCTCTGAAGGGCTCACTGGATGTGGCACTGGGTCTGAATTAGCCTGATCATTGTCAGTGCCAGAAGTCCCACAGCATAGGTGGACGTGGTTTGGGCACCGCTGGGGACTCCTATCACTGTTTCTGCACTGCGCTCCCAGCACATCATCTGGCACTGTGTTTCATGGGTTTGCCCTCCTGGCACAGGCTAAGCCAGGACAGTGGGGATCCCACTTTAGATCACAGCCCAGAAGAAAGCAAGGTCCACATCAGTGGGTGGCGTGGAATTACCCGCTCTCAGGTTTCTCTGTACTTACATGTGGACCAGATAGCAGCTTCCTCCACCCATTTCTAAAAAAGCCCTCTGAGATGTCACTGGGAAATATGGCATCTCACAGTACTTCACTTCTCCCTCTGACAGCTTAAGTGTTTTTCTGAAATGTTTCCACCATCTCCACCCTTTTAAAATCTTTCATTTTCTGGCATCCCCACATTGGCCTGTAGGATTTAGAATCAAAAGCCTCACTGAAACCATCGTGCTTCCAAGCTCTGAACACATTTCTGGGATTCTTTCTTTTATCCCATGAATGCGTTTGTTCCAGCGCTTCCTAAAGAGCTTTTAAATGTTCTCCATACATTGTACTGCAATCAGCTTTTCCAACTTCCAGAAAACGTTTTCTTCTACTCACTCTCCTTTATCTTACTGGTTTATAGCAGAGACTATTTTAAAATGTACAAGAGTTGGAGAGCAATAAAAGTAGTGCACAGAACCACTTGTATTTTTCCCCACTATCAGGTTGTCCTGTTCCTTTTTGTTAACAGTGGCTCTTCCTATTTTTGATCTTCAACAGCAGTTAAGAAGCGGGGTTAATTTGGCAGCTCTTTGCTGGGCTACCCATGCTGAAAAAAAATTAACTGCTAAACATAAAGTTAGAAGATTAATGCCTGAATTGGCAAAAGTAACTGCAAAGTATCTACCCATAAACCACGAAGACATTAATTTAGCTGTGGCGGTAAAAAGTATTTATGTTCAATTTTTGATTCAAGTGTTGAATTTAGCAGTGAAGGGAGGCTGTAATTACACAAATATATTATTTCGAGAACAGTGTTAATGCCATGGTGAGCTGAGGTGGAGGCTTTTTATTACTCAATAAGGAACATACTATACCTGTGCCCTTCTAAACTGTTCAAGACCCAGAAGATGATGCCACAGCAGACTTGTAACAACTACTCTGTCCCCTCCACGTGCTCTCCAGAGCAGTCAGTAAGCAGTTTGGTACTTTACTGCCTAGCAACAGAGACTTTCTGTAGTCAGTCTCCCACTCCTGCATTTTCCTACTGTTAATCTTCATAGATTATCTGAGACTTCATCCTAGCTGGTAACTTAAGACCAAAAAGTATTCCAGGCCAAGGGTTCAAAATCCAGCACAAAGAAGGCAGTTCTATTTGCAAACATACTGGAACTGAATGGCACAGACCTGCTTTTCTGACTGCAAAAGACTCAGTTGTGCAAGTTCAGTTCACCTCCCTGTGCCTGCCTCAGTTTCTCATCTAGGAATGAAAAGCAAACTTAAGAAACCTAAATGAAGCAGCCCCCTACCATCATCACCACCCCCAAATTTAAACACTCAGCAGGGAGGATAGTTTATCAGCTTGCGGTTGGTGGATGCGTCCCCTTTCCTGGTCCTGCTCCAAGAGGACAAGGCTGGGATGCAGAGAAGGGTACCTCACCCTAGCTGATAAAGAGCCTGTGACTCCTTTATATCACAAACTTTGCTATTAATTCTGAGAATCTCCACAACTGTCATAGGTAACAAGGCTATCATTAGTTACTTAGCAAGGCTGCAGTTCTGACATCACTTTCTCCTCCAAATTCCTGGTGGTCTGCATGAAATTAGGTGTCAGGCTGGGTGCCCGCTTGCAGCAGTAGAGCTGGTAATGATGCCCTCGCTAGCAGGGATGCTGGCCAGTAGCCCCTGTAACCAACTCTCTCTTACAGAGCGAAGGCAGCGACTGTGAATGTACAGGCAGTATAAAGAATTTTCCAGATAACCAGACACTGATCAAGCGCATGATGATTAAATGTGCAGATGTAGCAAATCCATGTCGCCCCCTAGAGCTATGTATCGAATGGGCAGGGAGGATTTCAGAGGAGTATTTTGCACAGGTATGTATACTTTTATAATTTGGCTATTATATTATGTAAGAAAGTGCACATCGGCTGGTCTGCTGTTCCGCACGGGGTCTGCCTGGCATCCCTATGGAGCCCAGATATATGGTTTTTGTCCCCAGTCAGAACTGGCCCCTCACTGTCATGCAGAAGAATTCACCCCAAAGTTAGCTAGTTTGCTTACCATGAAGCTTGCAGTAGAGAATGGTGGGAAGGAGATTTTACACTTTCAACTTTCTCCATCTGGCCAAACCAAAATGACTTGTCTAAACTTAGTCAATTTAATTGGCTGAAATTCAAGACTGTCACCATTCTAGCTTCTAGTCCCAATACCTTCCCTGAAGAGAGCATGAAGATCCATGCCTGACGAAGCCCCCCAATTGAATCATCGGGCTGGCCTTTTCTCTTCCAAGATTGTTCTTCCTGAACTATTGTCATGGCAGGCAGACGATGTGGCAGGCCAGTACTGCAGGTGTGTGGGCAGTGTAAATACTTACCACATGGGATCTCTCTGGACAGAACTGGAAGCGCAACTTCCTTACTTAATATTCACTTCTTCTAACAGAAATGCACCAGCTTCCTGAAAATGAAACACTCTTCTAGTTCTTTATTTGGACAACTGATAGATTCTTAGCTTTTATTTGCCACTAATGGTGTGGAAATCAGCAGCTAGGACTGCAGGCAGGAAAGTGGGTGTGCCTACCATACCATCCAAATTCAGATCATATATGTGATAGTTATTACTGAAAGAAAATAGTAGTTAGTGCCTCGGACATGTTTGAATTTCATTTTAATCACAGTGAATAAATTTGATCACTTCCTAGGTAAGATTAAGGATCGCTTATGTTGTATCTCCCTAGCAGTCAAGGTATCATGAGCTAGCTTTAAATTGCTGATCTTAGGCACTGGCCTACCTGCAGCAATGTGAGGTGCCGAGAACTGTTCTGCTCTTCATTCACCTCATCTGGTAATTTTGGGGACTGCTCTGCTGCCAATTCCAGCATTAGGTGCTGCCTATACTACTTAAAATGTTTTTTTGTAATTAAATTCTAAGAGTATTGAGGTGATTGGCTCCCCCACCACACTGAGTGCAACAAAACCAGACCTCTTCCCGTTCTGGGCACAGAGCTAAAGGGCATACCCTTACTTCGATTCACCTTATAACCCGATACAAGCTGAGGAAGTAGTGACAGCAACATCCCTCTTAATTAAAAGACAAGTGGTTTGAAACAGCCACTAGAGATGCGGAAAAAGGTGAGATCAAACCTCTCCTCTGCTAAAGGACTCTGCAACCCCATTTTCCATTTTTAGCTGGTGTGCCCTAATCACCAGATTAGGGCGTTCTGTCTCACCGGAGCTAAGAACAATCACAGCACTACAGTAATAGAGTACTTGTGAAAGGGAAGAGATGTTGATTTCAGTCTCTGTTCCAGATGAAGTAAAGCACATGAAATTAAGGCAGTTCACCTTAAGGATTCTAAGGTTGTCTCAAATCTCCTACTGCAATTCATCTAATCCCCTGGCCTTTGCTACTCCAGCATGAAAGCCAGCAAAGCTATAGGGGCTAACTGGAGTTTTGTTTTCTTAGACTGATGAAGAGAAGAGACAGGGTCTGCCTGTTGTAATGCCAGTATTTGATAGAAACACCTGCAGCATCCCCAAGTCTCAAATTTCCTTCATTGATTATTTTATAACAGATATGTTCGATGCGTGGGATGGTAAGTACATCTGCTTTTTTATTCCTTGGTCTGAGGCAGAGATTTCTACAGACTAACATGAATAACCTCAAGCTGCCCTTGAGTACATTTTTTTCAGGGGCAGTACCCATCTATAAGCAGTACAGCGTAGGATCTAAGCAAGGATGCTGCTGAAGCCTGTTTCACTGCACACACCACCAGCTTTATGGAAGTTGAGCACTTACCAGACAATCTATGTAAAGAAGGAAGGAATAATGGCTTAAAACTAAGCTTTTTTTCATCTTGGTGGTTTTTTCCTTTAGCAATGTATTTCTTCTGAGCAGCAGAAACTGAGAGCACAGTGCTTGCATGTTAGCATAATTTAATAAAGTCATCATACATTAAGAAAGGGAGTTGCTTGAAAGAGAAAGAGTGAAAAAATATTTCCCCTTTTAACATTAGCTTACAGCTGAAGGAACAAAAAAGAGCAGGGGAATGCCAATTTCAGACAAGGCTGAGCCCATTCTGTATACACAGTACAACTCTCTTCTCCTGTTTATTTCAGCATTTGCACATCTGCCTGTTTTGATGCAACACTTGGCTAATAACTACAAACACTGGAAAACACTGGATGAGTTAAAGTGCAAGAGTCTCAGGCTCCCAACAGAAAACAGCAACTGACACTAAGGCAAGAAAAACAGACCTCTTGATCTACCAGTTTCACTGTGAATCGCTTACTGGCTTGGCTACAAGAGGGATGGTGTTTCCTTTCCAGTGAAATTAAGACTGCGTGGCAAGAAGGAAATATTTTATTCATCACTTTTAAGCTTCCCGGAATCCCCTAAAGAAAAATGTTTTCAAAAAGGCTACATAATCCACAGACAAAAAAGTGCTTTTTGGAAATAACATTTTGTGGCAGAAAATGTACTTCTGAAACTAATTTCTAATACTGAGTATGCATTTGTCAAATCTTGTAACTGATAGAGCGGTATTCACTAACACTTCCCACAACTGTTTCTCAGAGGGGTAACCTAGTCACCAGTAGAGTAAGAACAGCATAAGAACAGTAAGAACAAATCAGCATAAAAACTACATGCTTATCTAGCATAAATTTGCTCCAATTCTATCAATGTTCCTCAGCTCTCTGAATCACAGTTCTAAAGAGAACATGCACAGTACAACAAGCAAACCTTGATAAATTGGATGCAGTATAAAACAAACCCTGCACCATCTAAAACAATCTTCTTATTACACAGATCATCTCTGAGAGCACCCCCTGTTCTCTCTTCTTTCTTTTACATATAAAGTCTTGGTCCGAGTCAAATTCCCTTAAAATCGGTCATATAATGGAGGAAAATAACCATATTCTGTATAACTGGTGCCATCTGCATGTTTCTCTGCTGTTCTAGAGAGGCTACCATGCAACGTTTCGTCAAATTTTACACAAAAACCATTGTGGCACTTGACCAACATCCTTTTTTATAAAGTGGTGTTTGTACACCTGGTCATCAGTTTTATTAAACTGATGTAAATTTTACAGTAAGTCAATAAGTCCATATATTGTGCTACTTACTTCTAGGATGAACCTGTCACATTTTAAAAAAAGTTTCCAGGTTATAATTTATAACAGCATTATAATTTGTACTGCTTTTTCCCTCCTAATAAAATGCTGGTTTGATTTGTGATGTAAAAAGTATTTCAAAAGGTGTAAATAAGTTAGAAATCAAACATAGTTTTTCATTAGTTTTAAGATATGAAATTTATGCTAAAGCTTCCAAAGCACAAATGTGTATTTTTGTACATCTCATTTTAATCGTGTGCAGAACATGAACACGAGTTCAAATTTTAGCCTACTCTCAGACTATTCAGTTAATAAATACTAGCAGAACTGCTGATTTTTAACACTGTGCACTCCAGGCTGCAGGCAAGAGTGTCAAAGCTGTGGCTGCATTTCAAGAAGCAGTCCACTCACTACTCATTAAAAGGAAAGGTATTGAGACATACTCTTTACCTCCCCTCTGCTGTATCAAGAATTGAACCCAGTAAAGGAAAAAAAAAACAAATAAACAAACAAAAACACCCCCCCAGAGTTTAGATTGCTGTGGAAGAAAAGTGACAATGATTGCTGTTTACTGCAGGTAGCTTACATAATGTGCCAACTTTTTTTGTATGTTTTGTACCAAGTTCTGAAACAAAAGGAAACATTCATAAAATATATGTGCAGAGAAATGTATATAAGCTATATTTTTGTTAGAATTGTAATAGAACCTTACTTTTGTCATAGCTAAGGCAGGTTGCTGTGTATTAAAATGCTGCATTGTGTATATTTGAAAAATGGTGTTTCTGGTGAAGTATGTTTATTCATTCTTTCTTATTATCTGTTGCAACATTCTTAAATGGATTTTTATTCAGATCAGTTGAACCTCTGTTTTTTATACCGTAAACTGTTTGCTTTTACCATTCCTTTATTTAGAACTAGTGCTCTCGGTGGTTGTACCTTAACTATGCTGAACGCTCACTAAAGCTTGCATTAGAGAAAAGAATTTCATAAGATTCAAAGCTTTGTCATCTTAATTTAATTTGTTAAATACAGCAACACTGTAAGACCACATCCATCTAAAACATTTCAATTCATTATTTCTGTTGCACTTCTGTCACAAGGAAGAAAATGTGAACGGTGGAAGTACTAAGAAATAAAGTTCAGCCTCAGTTCTGGTTCACAAGTTAAGGCATTAATGTGCAATCAGTATATTCGTTGCAAGATCCTGTGTTTCCTCCCTGTCGTGGTTTGGCCTCAGCCGGCAACAAAGAACCACAAAGCCACTCGCTCAACCCCCGAGGGCGGTGGGGGAAAATCGGAAGAACGAGCCAAAACTCGTGGGTTGAGATAAAGGCAGTTTAACACAACAGCAAACGAAAGAGGAGAACAACAACAATAACAGTGATGGAGGGATGCACACACAGGGTTACTGTACCGACGCTCACCGACCGGTGATTACAGCCCGCTCCGAACCGCACCTTCCTCCCCCTCTTCCCGGCCAGCTCCCCCTTATGGACTGGGCATGGCGTCACGTGGTATGGAATACCTGTGTCCCGGGCCAGAAAATTAACCCTATCCCCGCCGGAACCAGGACACTCCCACAATCAGACTAAGCAAAAAAGTAATTTGTGTGGAGATACGTCCTCTTTAAGAGCAAAGTCAGCATAGATTGTCATCTGCCAGTTGTGTCAGATATCCTAGACTCTAACCTGTCCACTTGACCAACAGCTGCTTGTTGCATGCTATTGTCAGTGCACAGATACGTAAAATAGCCACCTCAGAGTTGTACAAGTAGTAAGGTAGGTCTGATAAAGATATTTACTTTCATGACATGAACATATGGAATTCTATATTACTGCATGGTGGAAAAACAAATTTAGAAGGACAAAGGTGGAAGGAAAATTTCTAATCTGCTCACCCTAATTTTGCTCACTGTGCTTCCCAACAGCAAGTGACAAACTCTTATTCAACAGGAGTGGGTTAGTATAGCCTTACTGTATTCACTGTTATGCTCAAAGTTCATTTGTAAAACAAAGAACTCAATTTAATACTTTCAACTCAACCATCTTTAAAGGAAGAGACCCTTGGGAGATCTATTACCAATGAAGTGTATCTGAGAACAATGGCACTTTTGATAGACATAAATATTTATACATGCATGTAGGACTATTTAAGGCTGAATTACATCCCTGTAAAATGCACTGTGAGTTTTGTGACTAGAACTGCTCAGTTAAATAGGTCTGTTTCTCTACCAGGTATTCACTTAAAAGCAGTCACATAAAAATGAAATAATTGTTCTCATGGTGTAGGAAGAAGAGATACAAAAAGATGATGTTCCTTCTCTCTAGTCATAACTGATGATAGCAGTAGCATCTCTAAACCCCGTAAGTTTTATAATCTTTCCCTGTAAAGTTTTAGTAACAATGTGTAGTTGTATATAAAGTGTGTGTTTAAACAGTTACATCTCAATTGAAACAAGGAAAAAAGAGCCAAAGAGAAACTGATCTCCCCAGCTTGTACTGGGGTAGCCAAAAATGCAACACTTGCTGATGAAGACAAGCTGAAACAATGCAGCCTAACAGGCAGAAAGGTTCATGCCTTCCTCCCACAAGTTTAATACCATATACCCAAATACATGTTATCACCAGCTGTAACCCAAACGCCTTTCCTATGCTGGTCTATAGAATAGCCACTGAGCAAAGAATGTGCAGCTCAAGATTTAACACTGACTTAACCTCCCTGAACTGAAAGAAGATAATTTCACAACTTCTCCACCTGTTTCGTGCTTTTGAAATATGTCATTTTGAGCTCTACATTCAAATAAGATTAGTTGTACAAATTGACTAAAGTGTGGGGAAAACAAAATACAACTCAAACTTTTAGGGTCCTTCTGCCCAGCCTTCCAGGGAAGGCTGAGGCAAGAGTCAAGAGGCAAAGCTTGGCTTCTGGGTGGTAGGGGGAAGGCAAGTGCCCATGGGGGCTGGGGGAAGCAAGTCTAAAAGGCTCCTTGGTTTCTTCTAGGAAGGTGGAGCTTCCTCCTTTTGCTTCTGCTCTTGTTAGGATCTGCTTAGCCCATTGTTTTAATTGCACTTACTGCAGCCACTGGATCTTAAGTCTGGAATTACAGCCCCGTAGTCTCCTGTACTGAAAACAGTTCTCATTGATTCAAAGGGAAGAGATGGCACTGAAAAGTTGCATGAGACTCACTCCTAAACTGTTTAAGTGCTGGATCTTCTGAGTAGATGTGAGGACAGTGGCACCCTCCTCTACATGGCTCTATGACCACTAATTTTGGTTTGTTTGGAGCTTTTTTGGTTGTTTTGTTTGGGTTTGTTTGTTTGTTTTCCCATTTGGGTTTTTGTTGCTTTGGTTTGTGGTTTTTGTTTTAGTTTGGGGGTTTTTCCTACTCCTGTTTAGCTTGCAGATTACTGCTGCTACCTCAGGCTTGAAAAAGGCATTGTGTACTTAGAGGCTTTTTATTTTTAAACTCTAAAATACTATTTATCCTCACAAACTCGGTGCAGATTTCTCTGCAGTCAAACTTCAGCTGAGAATTTAGTATTAATATGGCAGAACTGTTTTGCTAGTACTGAACACACCAACTGCTACTCCTTAAGAAAGTACTTTACATCCTGAAAATCCATGGTAAGGCCAGTGCTTTTTATTAGACACAAATTAATTTGATGAATGCACAATGGAAAGACTAAGCCAAACCAATCACACTTCATGCTAGACACGGTAATGGTGCTGTATAAACTCCAGTAGTGTAGATTAACCCACAGTGAAACTGCCGCTACTGCAAGCAAGGAGTATCTACATACCTTGCTTTGCCAAAAATTTAAACCTCACAAACTGGTATTACCTACTTTTCTTTCTTACTATTACCCTTGCTGTAGCAGAGTAACTTCAAATGCAAAAATTCTATTTGAGAACTGTTCTTTTGGAGCTTTTTGTAGATACCTAAGTCTGAGCCATCAGTGACTAAATTTTAGCTTCAAGAAAAAAGTTACATAAGGCAGGAAGCCCAAGATTTTTTTTCTGTGCCCCCTTTCTGCACATAACACTGTGGGATGCCCCCAGCTGCTTCAGTTATGATCCACCTGAGGATTTTCACAAATCTTAATTTTGACATCCATTCATGATATTTTTAAAGATTAAGAATAATATTAGAAACTATTTAAGTAAGTTTCAACGTGCAAAATACTCCTTTGAGAAGCTTGGCAGCAACTTAATAAAAATTCCAATATCATACATGACATTAAGTGTAAACCTTGCTGGTAGTCACATTCCCAGTAGCTCCAACTTTCCTTTACTCTCACATGTAACATATATCAAATTTATACATATGTAGCCTGTATTCGAGCAATTTAAAATTTGAGCTGCAAATCACCATTTTGTGCCAATTTTTGAAATAATGTTAAACTGCGGAGTCTAGATTCTCGTTCACCATCCTTCCACAAAATAATGAGGTGGTCAGCAGAGCATGTAGCCAGTCCCAGTTCACCAAAGTACAGGAACATCTGCAATGAAACAATTACTATTACCATGATGCTCACATGAGACTGTCAGCTTGCTTAAATGTTCAGCATACAGCTGGACTAAACAAATACATGTGTCTGAAATGGTTCTGCTTGAACATCGGTATGCCAAATTACAATGTATACTTTCTGTATGTTTGAGATGTCATAAAATCCCTACATGAAACAAACTCTTAAACAGCACTTCCCACTGAAACATGTCAGTTTAGAAAAAGCAGTAAAGCCTTAGAGATAGGGAAGCTAAGGTACAAAATAGTGAAGAAACTTGTTCCAAGTCAGCAGTAGAAGAGCAAGTGACTTGCACAAACTCTGATCTCCTGGTTTCTTAGGAATAGAAGCCACTATTCTGTTCACTTGGGCACACTGTCCCCTTCCCACACAACACCACAGGCTACCCTCCAGCAGGCCTGGAAGAACCGAAGAGTAAACAACTGTGAGAGACATCAGCATGTGCCTGGTCTCACACAGGAAGCCAAACCAGCAAGAACTGTGACAAAGGAGAAAAGTACAGCAGCAGTGGAGGGATTTTGCAAGAGCAATGAAGCTGACAAATCATGTAGTCACGCCTGACTTTGGAGACTTTCACAAGGCTGCCTAAAATTAGCCACTAACTGCAGTTCAACATAACAACCAAAGGAACCAGGTTCACATGATGCCACTATGGCATGCTTGCAGAGTCCTGACTCTTCAGCTTGTTGAAGGGATCTGCCCAGGGGAAGCATTCAGGCCAACGACTGTGCTACAGTGTACCTGCTCTGGAAACAGCCACTTACTGGCTACGCAGTTCCAGTAGAAATACTCTGGCCAAGCCCACATCTTTGACGATCACCTTTCAACGCTACTCACTATTTCTAGCCTCAGCTGCTCCAGTCTGCCCAGAGTTTAAAAATGGAATTTTCCATATCTAGAACATTGTAAGAAATCACATCCACTATCATCTCAGTTACTCCTTGGCTGTGCAGCATCCCAGCAAAGACTCAACATGTGCCTCTCACCTTCTTTGCTGTGCCTCTTGCTGAATTACACATCACATCCTCTTTCTTAGATAACAACTTTCTATACTGATAATAGGGCCTCTTCCAACAGTTTTTCACAAAGAAAGATGGCAGAAAGGGACAGAAAGCATTGCAGAAATCCCTGTAGCAGAAAGGTTCACCTTTGCTATCAGTGAAAACCTTTCAGCCTTTGGCAGCAACAAACAGTTCTGAAATACAGTCTCGTGTACACTCGTGAGCAAAACTATTCCAGAACCACACCGCTCGTCCCTACCTGCCCTTCCCCCTGCTCCTGCCAAGAGTGTGTATGAGTCCACTGCGAGAAAGTGATTTGTTACTCTAACAGGTTTGTCAAACACGAAAAGGTGTGGAGGGAAAATGCCATCTAAAACAAACACAGACAGAAGCACAGGACAGTACCTGATATAAAATTAAAAAGACCTCCTTAAGGCGAACAGCATAGAGGGCTAAGAAATTCCTGAATGCATTTTGGTTTATATTAGCCCTTGTTTAGATAGTGAACTTAAGATGAAATCTGGAACAAACACGCAGTTCCAAGCTGTATTGTTTGCAGTCTATAAAGAAACTCAATACCCCACCAGATTATCTGTAGCATGTATGTACATATCTGCACACATGATCCTGTGAGGCATCAGTGAGTGTCTGAGTTCTCACTAGAACTTTAAGTCAGTATGTAGTATTGTTTTCACACTGCACTAAATATACCACACAATCAATGGGTTCCCAGCCTCCAGAGCCAGACAGTTAGAGCTGTTTAAGGAACACTAACAAAATTAAGTTAGTAAGTGAAATTCACTTTTTCTTGTTCTTACTGAAAGCTTACCTACCTGCACAGCTGATGAATGACCAATCAAATCACCCACCAGCTCCAAGAAATACATGGGTGTATTCTCCTGCATCTTCTTAGCAGCTTGGTTTGCCTGCTTGTTTGCCCTTCCAAATCCCCACATGTTGAAAAACCCTGTAAAAAAAACCCTTTTATTTTGGCAAAAATCACAAATATAATTTATTTCCTCTAGCTAAAGAGAGAACTACAGGAGTCACTTAAAATCTAAAAGCAGGACAGTCTGCATGGCAAAATGACAGAAGCATTGTACTGAGCAGCATTTCTACATCTGGATTATTCATCTTGAGAGGGGAAGGAAACATAGCTACCTCATTTTTTGTCCTTACTAGACGTAATCTAGCAAACAAGTTGAATTACTCACCTGGATGAGACAAGATACAGGTTTAGCAACAAATTCAAGGACTGCCCAAATGAACTAATTGAACAGCAAAGGTAGATGCAGGACAGTGATGTTTACTTTTGCTCTGTCCTCCCAAACTGTTACTCATGCAAAGAGGAGAGAAATGAGGTGCTAGTCTCTCCCCTGTGTGTCCTGCACTAAGGCATTAAAGTGCTGGCATACAGGTAACAAGCAAGTTTCTGATGCTGAATTGCCTGTTTTTATACTGCCCACGGGATTTGTCCTTCAGATTTACAACTATCAGCCAAACTGGAGTGTAAAGATACTACTCCACATGTTCCATTTAGATAGCAAGAAAATGAACATCTGTGCCACAGCCTCCAGAAGAACTGTGTAATAAGACTGAGAGAAGTAAGAAAGTTGGGTTCTGTACCCAATGCATTTCAGACTTTCTTCCTGACCCTTCCCTGAGCCCCATCAGCACATAAAACAAGAAGTGTGCTGGACTATGGTCCTGATGGAAGGGAGATAACTGGAGAGACGAACAACTACTCAAAGGAATCCTTAGAATAAAAACAAAGCAAATCAACAGCCATCCACCTATCTCACTATTGCATATGGTTTCTTTCAAATTTCTCCAATCATAGAAATTACAAATTTCCAATGTGAAACCAATACCACTTGACACAATAACAAGCAGAACTGTGTAGATCAGCTGTCACCAGCAATACTGAAGCAAGAACACTCCTGAAAAGGTGTTTCTAAACCAACTCAGGCAGCAAAAAGATATTTGCAAAAATTATCATCAACAGGTGAACAGCCAGGTAGACAAGACATATCAAGAAAATTATTCACAGCTTGAATAAAAAAATTCCTACAGGAGAGTAACAGCTCATTACTGTTCCTAGTCCATAACACTAATTGTATTTTCCAGAGCACCTGTCCACGACCATAACTACCAGTGCCCAGGGAAGCTGCTGGCCTAGTCAAAGAGCAGCAAGCATTACACAGGCAATGTCTGTACTTGGAGAAAACACTTCCTAAAACACTAGCAACTAGCTCTGAGGACTGCAACACCCAGAGGTAGTATGCAGGTGAGGCTGGATACAGCCTCAAAGTGAGTCCCAATGTCATTCCAAGTTCAAGCAGGAGATGTGGAAAACATTTTTTTTGTGCCAGCTGCTCATCTGCAAGCTTCTCTTTAGCTTTCTTCACAAAGTACTGCAACTATTTACTCTTGCGTGGTAGAGGATCCAGCACTATTCAGTAAAAGACGCAGCGGACCAAGGTTTGTCAAGAGAGGTCACAATTTTTGTTAAACCAGCTAATACAACTGTAAACTCTAAATAAGCTTTACGGCACAGAACTGCTTTAGCTGGACCTTCTAACTTCCCATAACAGATCTTGGAGGGCTTATACACCCATGTCTTCTTTGTTTTCCCTCCCACACCTGTTATCAATTGGTGGAACACAAGACATTATCCCTCCTTAGAAAGCCTGTAAGCCTCTCTATATACCTCTCTATATAATACCTCTATATATGGTGAATACTGGGTTTCCCATTATCCTTTTTAAATGTTCTTTCCACCCCCCACTACTAGCAAACCTGTTGGAACCGGTTCAGCTGGCAGCTGCTGCTTTTCTCGGAGCTCCCAAATGCGCACACTGCCATCTTCTGAACAGGAGATCAGCTGCCTGTAAAAATAGTTGATAAGCAACACTAGCATGGATACTTAACTGTGCAAGCCACCTTGTGATGTTTTTATATAATAGGCATCAATTGCCTCAGGTTCTACACGTTTGCTAGAACTCTCAAGTGTAGCAGGACATCCAGATGTTCCATACAAAACAAGGTGCATCTGTAGCAGGACAAACTATAATGGACTTGCAAAACAGGTGGAAAAAATACACATTTTCAACCCCATTTTAAAAGCATACCACTCTGTAAAACAAAAAAAGTAACAAGTCTAAAATCTGCAAACACAGTTCCACTAACTGGCTTCCGTAAGCTTACTTTCATTAAGCAAAAAATGTATTTTTTCTTATGGAAAAATAACAAAAGGAAAGATACTCTTTGTTACATGTTTAGAGCAGCACATGCATTTACAAGATCACGGCTCTCATTTTTATCTTCTGAGACTTGCTCCATTGAACATGAGTATAAAGGGAGCTAACAACACAACTATTAGATTACATATATGTAGCATATTGTCCAACTTGGCTATCAAAGTAAGTTCCAGCTAGAAACTCAGCACTAATGAATAAAGGCTGGAAGTTATTTTACGTTAAAACATTTAAACCGTTACAAAATATTTAGCGAAAAATATTTACTGAATATTCCATAGGCCTTTGCTTTATAGAAGTAATATGCCATTAAGCTATATTTTCACAATGTAGACAAAAGTGCTTTATCAAGTCTGATTTTGAAAACAGCCAAGGTATTTTATCCTGAGCCTGTGCATCAAGCATACTGGATTATAGTTTTTTCACATTGAATTACAATGATGCATTTTCAAAAAAATCAGATCAACAAGCTCTATCTAATAAAAGCAGATCAAACTAAAGATCGAGTCCCTGCCCTAGAAATTAGATGTAGTTTTGCAGACTGTCTCTAGCCACCCTTCCAAGTTGTGCATTTCTTTACTGCATTAACAAAACGTACTGTGACTCGTACCTGTTTGGAAGCTTCTCAATGTGCAGTACAGAGGAGTCGTGAGCGGTTCTCTGGCAGGCAATCACACGCTTCATTTGAAGATTATATACGTATATGCCTTTCCCAACAGCAGCAAACACACACTGGAAAGAAATTCAATGGAACAACTTAGAGAAACAGATACTGAAAGATCACCCTGCATGTAATGGATTTCCAGCAGTACTATGACATCATCTGTCCTGCATTATCTAGCTTGTTTCTGTCCTCGTGTTACTGCTTTACCCCAAACATATGGAATCAACAAGTTATAGAAAAAAATACAGATTTTTGGGAGGAAATGAGAGATATCCTCCTACACTCTATGCAGTTGCTTCATTTCTGTATTTTCATCCTGTACCTTACAGTCTAAGTGGAAACTAAGCATACCAACAAATCAACACATTTCTGTAATTAAACTTTTATGTTCTTACACTAAAATAATGCTCTGTGTTTTGAAAACTCTTCTTTCATCAAGAAAGACTGAGAATACAGGAAGCTGTTTTGCATTTTTGCCTTTTTTTTTAAATTTAACTGAAGCTGCACAGACAGGTCTTGCTCAAGCATTTGGGCTCTATTGAGTGTAGAAAAGGAACTCTGTCACAGAATGGTATTACACAATATTGTGTGAAAAGATCGGGAACCATTTTGCATTCAATGCTCTTCTTCAGAAAAGCGCAGGGATTCCATCTCACAACCATCACAGCCCTAAGAAGCCAGGAACAGTTTACAGATCATTAGACCTGGACCCTCTTATGACTTGTAATGATTGTAGAGAGAACGAACGTGTGTACATACACATGATAAATATTGGTATCAGAGAAGTGCAAAATGCTTCCATACAGTACATATTCAGGGTTTTGAACATATCTTGTTTAAGTAATGGTATGCTGGATGTTTTCCCTGAATGGCCTGCTTCCATCTACAAAGCCCAGACATTAATATATATAAGCAATTCACACTATACACATGTCAACATTTTGTAAAATTGGTAACCCGGTGTCTTTGACTAGGATTTCCTACATATATTCAATAGCGTGTTGACACTGTTCAAAACTCCTTGTCCAGGTTTTTGTTGGGTTTTGTCTTGGTTTTGATTGTTTCTCTTATGCATATCTGTGGTGGGAGCTCCAATAGCTCTGAAACTAACCTCAGATTTCTGATAACACTCTACCAAATCAAGGCAAAAAAACACTGAGCAGATCTTTATTATTCTAGTTTTGTGTGAGGCTCAATTCAATGGCCTTCCACATCACTCTTCCACTCCTATACCTCAGCCTTTTCTCCCTTACAGTCTTCCACCTTGAAACAGGCTTTTGAGTTTCATATAGTCTTATAGCTTTGCTAAAGAT
>VFFE01009152.1:832026-849601 GCA_008921705.1 Burhinus oedicnemus | reverse complement strand
CCTATCTTAACAGGCAAGTTACACACATGTGTCAGGACAGCAGATGCACTCCTTAGCACTGTTTCCTAGTATTGCCAAACCTTAACCAACCAATTAGTTTCTGAATGATATTTTGCCTACAAGCTCAGTATCATACTAGACAAGTGCATCTTCTCCAGCTACCTACCCAGCTACAAAGCCTACTGAAAAAGTTCCTAACAGAGAAAACACCAATGTTTTTTTGTTTTTTGTTTTTTGGGTTTTTTTTTAACATGAAGAAGAGTGCTCTGTTTTTAGATAGCAGGTAACAAATTAATTCATTGTAGGAATATCGTTCTTCACCACTTTCTAAGCAAGAACTTTACAATACAGACAGATCTGCCCTAAAAGCACCTTCTATTTCAGGACGTAACACTAGAACCACCTTGTCTTCCCACCATTCAAAAGCCTCATAATAAATAAAATTCTGCAGCAATTTGTTTAGTTCAATCTCATGAATGGAAGAAAGTCCTCAGTAGCCTCAGATTCCACATTCAATGTTTTAACTACTTCTGAACTTCCCAAAATTCTTTTCCCCTCCCTTAAAACACATCTTGTGTAGCTTTCAAGCAGGGAATCAAAATGTTTTGAAGCCAAATTATAGAACTTCCCCTAAACAGGATTGGCCTTTTGCTCCTTCTAGAACTAAGCACTCACAACAAAACCATGGGAAATCCTACTTTCAAAGACAACTGCATTTCTTTCCCCCCACACTCACACCTCCTCAATGTTTCTCTCTCCAGTGTTTTAGGAATGCTCTTTTCACAAACAGACAAATGTGTCAGGTTACTAGTTGGCCCTCAGCCTGCATTCTGGCTTTTCCACAGTTTTTAGTTTGTTATAGCTTGTATCTCTCTGAATTAATTTCCAGGAATCTCTTTCTTAATCATTCCCCATCAATGAACCTACAGGACCCAAAACAGAATCCCACTGTACCCAATCTATGAAACATCTTTTCTTTTCCCAGTAACAGTTGGTAACATTTCACAAAAGTAAATAACAACCTGAGGATTTTTACTGTTTCCTGAACAATAATTGGGTTCTGCCTGAGTATTCTGATCAAGAACTCCTGTATTATCTTCAAAGCATGATTACAGTAGACTGGATTTTTGGACCCATATTTGTGCTCTTTAAAATTGAGTATAGCCCATCTGAACAGAAGCAGCAATATTTATTTACTACTAAGCATAGATACACACCTGTTCTTTAATTCACTTCATAGTACCCTCAGCTATAACTGCGTTCAAGACGCACATTATTGTAGAAACTGCATTTCCAGAACCATGGAATATGAAAGATGTATGCCATCAAAATACACACCTCCTGTTTGTTTTTCTCTAGCGGTACTGTAAACAACTTACAAATCTTTGTCAGTCAAAAGGAAATGCTGTTGTGACAGTCCATTACATTAGTTCCTATACCATCAACATACTATAACCTTCAGTTAGCTCAATGACCATAATTTTAAACAAAAGCTGTTGACTGTATAAAAATAGCTGTGCACATGTTAAAGAAGCCTCTTGTATTAAAACAAGCAACCTGAAAACACAAAACACTCGGCCTTCTGTGGTAAGGTCATGCTAGCTCACTTGAAGTAGTTTACTCTTTTTAAAGCTTTTACCTCCTCATCAGAGGTTAAGTGTTGAACTGAAGTTTCATTTGGGCTTTGGGATAACTTTATTTCCGGCTGTACATCTGGATGGACAGAGGAGTCCCAGAAGTTGCACTCAGATGCCTGCTTTGTCCAGTCAAGTGCATCCCAAACTATTAGCTCACCCACGTGAGAACCTGTCACAAAAGTCAAGTCTAGAGGGGGAAAAAAACCACACATAGAAATCACATATTATATAAAAAAAAAAATATCCACTTCACACAAAGTTACAACCCTAGAAAGTTAAGAGGGACCATTTTTGAGTGAAGCTAGGTAGAACGTGCAGTACGTAACTGACTGGACAAAAACCTCTCCCTTGAAGTAAATACTCATTTTGATTACCTAGCATAGCTCAGACAAGCCAAAGGTGATGAGCTCTCTCTTGTAAAATTAAAACTAGGAGGGAGAACATTCACCTACCAAAGTGCACAGTACAGTATAGCAAAGGCAAGGAACACCACCAGAATTACGTACAAATATTAGAAGTTCATTTGTTGCCTGTATACAAAACCCTTCTATTCCTTAGACAAGTAGGTGTATGAGCACTCCTCAAACACAGCAAAGTATGTCTTTGCCATAAACAGAAATACTAACCACAAATTAAACAGATGGGTTAATGGCAAAACCGAGGTAGCTGCTCATGAATTTGTTAATCACACATGGAAAGGAACTGCTTCAACAATACTTAATGGAGGTAGCACATTATATTTTTAAGCCAAATATTGTTTCCCCTTCATAATCAAAAAGGAGAAAATAATGGCAACCAGAAACCCGCAAAACAACTACCAGAGAATCCAAGTTTTCTTTTTTCCAGCTTCTTGTTACCTCTGTACCACAGCCCCTTTGTGCCAACCAGGCTGACACAAATAAGCCCAAGGACAAATATACACTCTATCACACCAGGAATAACCTGTCCTGGGCTCTGAGAGCGCTCCATGAAAAAAGACAGGGAAGAACAAAGTAGAAGAGGTTGATACATGAAATTCTTTCTACTCTACTACAGGTAATAGCTCAGTATTACTCTAACGAGCAGCAGAGATTGCATCATCCTCCAGAGCCTCTAAATAATGGATCTATATGAAGGCCCACATCCACATACCCAGAACTTTCGGTTACCTTGGGACTACAACTGCAAAGGACATGGCATTGTACATCCCATTTTAAGAATCAGAAGCAGCAAGAAAAAAAAAATAGCATTTTAAACTTTCCCAACAGGAAGAAGACTCAAAGTTCTATTCCCATCAATGACATTGCCTCTTTTGTGCCTTTTCTAAATCATAACCTGCCTGGTTTCATTTCACTGTTAATGCACAAATAAAGCCATTATTTCATGACCTCTGCAGCTACACAGGAAGGTACATCTACTAGTCAGGAAGTTTCACTCCAGTTAAAAGTTTGGTTCCAATAAAAACTCCACAGTTGAAATATCCCACTGGTAACTAACAAAACTAGTAACATTATAAAATGACTCTTACCATTGACACTGACTAATGACAAAATGTTATCCTGATGGTCTACAAGGCGTTTTACTTCAAGGACATTCCAACCTTCAGACCCATCATTAGAAGCAATCAACCTAAAAATTACTTGAAAAATAGAGAGAAAAATTTGTCTAAATAAGCTTTATCATTCAGAATAAAAGGTAGCTATGCTTAAAGAATCATGGAATCACAGAATTTTCAGAGTTGGAAGGGACCTCTAGAGATCATCTAGTCCAACTCCCCTGCTAAAGCAGGATTGCCTAGAGCACATTACTCAGGACAGCATCCAGGCGGGTCTTGAAAATCTCCAGAGAAGGGGACTCCACAACCTCCCTGGGAAGCCTGTTCCAGTGCTCCGTCACCCTAACCATAAAGAAGTTTTTTCTTAGGTTTAAATGGAACTTCCTATGTTCCAACTTGTGCCCGTTGCCCCTTGTCCTGTCACTCGGAACCACTGAAAAGAGTCTGCCTCCATCCTCCTTCAACCCACCCTTTAGATACTTATAAGCAAGAATAAGGTCTCCCCTCAGCCTTCTCTTCTCCAGGCTAGAGTCCCAGCTCTTTCCTCATAAGGGAGACGCTCCAATCCCCCAATCATCTTTGTTGCCCTACGCTGGACTCTCTCCAGTAGTTCCCTGTCCCGCTTGAACTGGGGAGCCCAGAACTGGACACAGTATTCCAGTTGTGGCCTCACCAGTGCAGAGTAGAGGGGGAGAATGACCTCCCTCGCCCTGCTGGCCACACTCTTCCCTATGCAGTCCAGGATTCCATTGGCCTTCCTGGCGACAAGGGCACACTGCTGGCTCATGGAGAATTTACTATCTACCAGGACCCCCAGATCCTTCTCCTCAGAACTGCTTTCCAGCAGGTCCACCCCTAACCTATGTTGGTGCCTAGCATTCTTCTCCCCAGGTGCAGGACCCTACACTTGCTCTTGTTGAACCTCATTATGTTCTTCTCTGCCCAGCACTCCAGCCTGTCCAGGTCACACTGGATGGCAGCGCGGCCCTCTGGAGTATCAGCCATCTCTCCCAGTTTGGTATCAACAGCGAACTTGCTGACGATACACTCTGTCCCCTCAAAGATTATTTCCAGAAAGACACAAACTAATACATATTATAAATGAGACAATACAAGATGTGCAAAGCCACTTACAAGCACTCACACCACCAAAAAAAATGGGAATAAATAATTTCAGTGTTAGTATTAAGGCCTCTTACTACAGCAACAGTAGGATAGAACATTTCAGCATAGTAACTCTGAAATTCAGAGAATCGGTCAACATCAGAAGTTGCAGAAAGCAGAAGTGAAAAGTATTAGACGTCTTTATGGATAACTAAACTGAAAGTGAAACAACTTTTGTAAAGGCTTATCTAACTGAAACCTATTATTCCAAAGGATGCAATATTCTCTAGTAAGGCAATCAAGATCGCCAGGAATTAAGACTTAATTTTAACCAGTCTTGGAATTTCTTTTATGATATCTCAAGGGCACTACAAAAGAACTGTGGGAAATTCAGATGGAAGTTTACATTGTATACCAATGTCAAGACACAAGACTATTTTTAGGTTGCTCCTGATTCTTTGATCAGAATATCGGATTGCTATTTTTCAGCTAAGTGTTTAATCATATTGAGCAAAGTCTGTTGTTTTGCTGATTCAGTGCTCTACTTTTTCTCCTGGATTTTTTTCCATATTTTGAAATTTCAGTAATTTTATACAATATCCTTATTTAAAAGACTCTCCACCAAAAGCTAACTGATGATTTAAAGTTTGCATACATAGAAAACCCCGTATCAAAGTGAGCAACAGAAACTATCACATTGTCTCATTATAGCTTTGGACAGTATAATGAGATCAGCAATATCTCATACTCCTGATCTTGGGACAAGGAGGCTCTAGACAAGCCCAGTATCCGACAGCTCAGATAATGAATTCCAGACCTTCTCCAGAAGTACAAATGTAGATCACCACAATCAGATCTGGACAGGTGGCAATAACAGTAATAACAATAACAAAGAATACAGAAAAGTTTTGTCATGCAGATCTCAACAAAATTTCTGAATGAGATTAGTATTGTCTGCTTGTTTATCAAATTAGGGAAAAAAGAAGGTGGTTGTGAATCACACCCTCATACCATTTCCTTTTCCTGTACAATACCAGCTGCTTGCTCTTTACACATATCTCTGATAAGCAGCTGGTATAGAGGAACATGAACGTTTAACAGAAATACAAGATACTCACTTAGCTCTTTGCCAACAGCTGCTGCAACACAATTTTTAGGCAATTCAACCAAAGCACTGATACCTTTGAAAAAATACAGGACATACAGAGAAAAGAAAATTCATTGGCCACAAGAAAATACAGCAAAACATTAATTCCTTTATTAATAAAGTTCTCCATAATCTTCCTTCCACTTATAAGTTATTATCAAAATAAAAGCATATTGCCTGAACTGAAAGTTAAATGGCATTGGATGCAAACAGATTACCTCAGATAAAGGTAGAGTCAGGAGTTTTAGTCCTGAATCCAACAGAATTCTGAACATCAAACTTGAGGCGAAGCTGATAATAAATAATCTTTTTATTCTAAATACAGTTAAGATGTTTATGTCCTAATGCCAGACAATATTATGGACACTGTGCTAATTATTGAGACTCTAAACATATGCAGTACCAAAGTTATTAGATAACATCATGTGGCATGATATTTTGTATTGAACCAAAAGAAGTATTAATATCCTCAAAGATTCAGAAGGTTTTGCCTACCACTACTCCATTCTATGACATAAGTAAGTAAAAATATTGGTTTCAACTTTGAACTTGATTCACAGTTTTGTAGGTATCTTCATAAAGCATGGCAATAATATGCAACAATTTTCTTTGTATGGACAGATAATATTTAAGCTTATGAACAGAAAAGCATGATTGACATTGAGATCTGATTACATTTACTGTATTTCTATCAAAACCTGCATTTTCTACAGCAGAAGTACTGATTCTTAATAATAAAAAGTAATCTTTACTGCTCTACTACTACAAAGCTTTACTTAGGAATAATAAAACTCCCGGTGGTTCATAGGGAAAGCCAGTCAAAGAATCTGGTCCACGTTACAGCAAGTGTATAAATCAGCATCTGAGGTCCAGCTCTGTACATCCAAGCTAATGTACAGTTGCTGAGATTTGACGTACTCTGAAATTCACACAGCACAGGAGATTAAAAGCAGTCTTAATTCTGAGACGATTAAGTCTGACATTTAAAAAAAATAGAGAGTGACTGTAATACATAATGTTATCATTAGAATTAGAGAGAATTTGCCAAGTTGGTTTTGCATCATTATACAGATCCATTTTACTTGCACTTTAACAGCTATAATGAGTCATTTACATTTTTACCTGCATCAGTAAGATGACTGGTCTTACACAAGAGATCTAATTTTCGGTTCCAAACACATAGATCACTCCCTCCAGACAACCATACATCCAGTCTTTGAAGAACTGTCAAACACTGCAGAACAAAAACCAGATATATGTCCCCTGCAGAAGTTCTACAGGGAATTTCTCAGTGAATTGATCATGAGCTTTAGCTAGATAAAGCTGTAAGTACTATGAAATACAGTATTAAGGTGCCACTTTCCTGAGAAATACAGATTTAATTACATAGTATACGTTACGTTTTTCCATCAATAATGCAGAAACTGATTTTTCAGTGATTTTTTTCTACTACTAACATTCACGAACTAGTTTGACTGCAGGTTGTCTTTTCCAACACAGTAACAAAACCAAGCCATAAAATGACCTTTGTTCTACATTCTTTCAAAAAGAAAATTAAGGTATTAAGAGTTCCAAAAACAAATTAAGAATTGTGCCCACACCTCAGTCACTCATTATGTACCTGTTCTTAAGCGAAACACTGCTGTTCATTTTAACACACCTGCCCTTACGGCCCATGAGCCATACGTAATAGATTCTTGTATACAACAAAACAACAGACATACCTAGGGTTTCTTCAGCTTACCTTTACAGTAGAATGGAAACATGACACTTTCTGAACCTGTCTGCCACTGGTGCAGTCCCAAACCTGACTTTATTCATTAAGGAAACTGAAAGGTTTTTATATATTATAACTGTTGTGTTCGTAACTAAATGACAGATTGGGAAATAGGTATGCAGACACTCAGTCTTCTAAACCCTGATTGTCTTTTCAATATTTGGCAAAAATGACATATTAATAAAGGTCTGCTATGGATTCATTTTTGTAGCAATGATTGCATCTACTTATGAGCAAATAGCTAGTAAAATACTAGTGTAATCCAATTACACCTACTGGGTATTATCAGCCAATAAATTTAAACAACCTGCAGCCTTTCTCAATGTTACCATTAAAAGTAAAAGCCAACAAAAAGCCCACAGAAATGTGAATCCTCGACAGATCAAAGGATACAATAACTGTTCTATCAGCTGATGCTGTTAAAATCAAATGGTTTTTTTCTTCAGAAGCATCTGAAGAAGAAAACGGTGCTATAGCTGTAATTTTGTGTGTATGTCCATGAAGTTCAAGAAGTTTTTCTCCGGTCTGAAAAATAAAAACATGGAAAACTAACATTTGGAAAATGCCTACTGTAGCATATGACATAGGTATCAAATGACTTTTGAAAGCAAGAATTTCTAAGAGTCTAAAAACTCCCTTTCTAAAGTAATTTATGGATTTACTCCTTACTACCTTCAGTACTGTTCAAGATCTTACCCAGAATTAAATAACATATTAAGTATAAGTGTAAAGGAGTAGTACATAATAAAAATTACTCTAAGGGTAAAAAACCCCAAACCTCTAAAAGTCCTAAAGAACTAAAGTTTTCCATTAAATTCATTTAATTTGAATACAAATATTGGTCATTCATCCTTTTTAATGGATACTAGAGTAGTTCAGATTTGTTGACAAACCCTCTCTTGAAGAAGTTGGGGTTTTTTTAATGATTAGAAAAACTTGACCTGTATTTTTGGCAAACACAGTACTGCCAATTTCCTGACAGCTTTATTTAGGATGTACGTTATCTATAGCTTCAAGCTGGTGGTTTAGATAACTGGAGCTACTTCTGCTCAGTTCAGTTAGATAGCAAAACCCTATAAACAACCACACAGAAGCATACTGGCATTTTAAACATGCAATTAAAACACAAGGTAGTTACAACTGTACACTTCTTTACACTTGTGGGTTAAGTTTTTAAATTAAAACTACAAAAGATTTGCTTTAACAAAACGAAAAAATCCTAAAGAAGTAGAAAACAGAACTCAGTTCCCAAGCTGGAGATCTAAATGAGTTTTACATTCACAAAGCTGCTCTGAACACGGAGTATATATACTCACATACCTGGTTTTGAATACTCAAAACCAATTTCCTTTTCCAAATTACAGAATCTTAAAAAGTTCTCAATAACAGCAAAGCACTATCTGAAACTGCTCAAAAGAGATGAAAAATTTCAAGTTCCCCCTTCCATATATTAAAATTACCCCATCATAGATGTCACAGAAATTTTTCAGACAGTTTCCAAATAAGTTTACAGTCTGAGATTTCTTTCTTCCTTAATCTGAATGTTTGATACTTGCAGTTTAGACAGAACAGTGTGTCTCCCTTTTAAGCTTCCTACTGAACAATCTAACTTGTATACTAGTATAGTATACCTTAAAACAGGTCTAATGCTTATCCCTTCTCTATAATTTTGTCAATGATAGGGAGACACAGAGCAGAACAGTGGGTATCACACTTGCAGAGCATTATTTCCATGATAAAACTAACGTCTTAGTAAGGTTTTGAAAAGCTGTAAGATTTCTATCACAACAAGCAATTAGGCCTTGTTTGTGCACTGCATGAAATGTTCAACTTCCACTTGACTTCAGCGTCTTTCCAATACAGTTTTGTGATAGCTCTCCATTTAGTCTAATCAGTTATACTACAAATACATACTGCTAATAGAGCCACTGAAACGTACTTAAAACTTAAGTATATATACAAATATTGACAGGATTGGGACCTTGCTACGTATTTGTTGAGTTACTAGTCAACATTTCAGTGTTCACAGCAAACACCAAACATATTTTAAAAGAAGAATTAAAGCCATGAGTTCATACACGCTTCTGCTTTTCACATCGTTATTTCATCTCAAATCTCTCTAAAATTACTGTGTCTTCCCAAAACATTCTAAATTTTCAAACTATTGTTCTTCTGGGTTCACACAACTGTTACTTTCCTAGCTCTCCTTTGTAAACTAAGATTTGACAGACTCCCTCCACTTCTACATTTTCAGACAGCAGCTCTGCAGCAATTCTTATTTATTCTGCTTTTTCACTACTAGACATTTCTAACTCCTCTCCCCAACTCTGCCCTCTCCAGAGCAAAAGCTATCCCCAAAAAAGAGCCAACCTGTGCATTCCACAGAAATATGATTCCATCATCTCCTGCAGATGCAAACCTGAAATAATAAAAAAAATTTTAAAAATTTGTGAAAACTTCAATATAGCATAATGTAATGGAAAAACAGTAAATTATGTAAGAAAAATATTTACAAGATATATCAGACTCTGGCTTTAAAGAATAAACAAGTATTCCTAAATCCCAATTACAGTTTATAAACTGAAGTCAGTACATTTAAATAGGTGTTTATCAACATACACTTAAGGCTTAAGACTTCCAATAAATACTTTATAAATAGAATCCCACATTACAGAACCAATTCTCTGTTTAAAAACATGAGATCTTACACACCAAACAACAGCAAACTCTAAAACCAAATAGCATTAGTAGAGCCGACTGACAGCAAGACATCTAACACGTTACAAACCACTCATCTGAGTTCGACACAAACGCAGAGGAGCCCAGTATTTATCATGATACTTCAAACTGTGGCTTAAAAGAACTCCCAAAGGAAGTGCATTTAAGGTGCTAAATTTGACTTCTGCTAAAAATCCAGCTGGAAGGCATACCACATGAGGAAAAAATAGATTCATATTAGCATGTTAATCTCACATTAACAAAGTCTGACCTAAATTCAATCTTCTTCCCTAGGCTAGAGTGAATATATCCAACCATCTGTCTACATTTGCACCTTATCACCACCACAGCTTTACTGTCGCTGGAACACACACCCCATCTATCCCGGTAAAGATGTACCATGAGTTGAGAAAGCCTAGAAGAGAAGCAAGACCTTCCACAGAATATTGAATTCAGCTGTTACTTGCAAATATACCTACCTTCTAACTTTTCCCTTCTGTTTTAAGCCTTCACCAGGGGTTAAAGTTAGTATTTAGAGAACTAAGATTTGTGCTACATGCAAGAAAGTCATGAACAAGAGAGATTATACCACTTCTGAATTTTTTTTTCTGTTACCAGCGGTGAATGGTTTCATTAACTATACCCGTGTCCTTTTCTTTTAGACTCTTTGCAATTACAATGTTTGTGAAACTTGCTAACAGAAGACGTTTTCAGGCATAAAGCCACAAGGTTTTTTCCCCCTCCTTTCTTCCATATATCCTCCTGTTTTATTCTATTATAGTAAAAAAAAAAAAAAAAAAAAAGTATAAGCTGTACTTTCTTCGTATCTTTCATTATTTTATATCCAATCAAGCCCCTTCTTCAAAAAGCTTAGAGCAAAAACCAGTCTTCCATGGACACCTCTGATACCATTAATTTCTTACCTTTATTTGCCTTTTAGCTCTATTATACCTTGTTTTGTCACAACATCAAGAACTTACTTAAAATAGTAAGTCTCACAATTCAGCAATAGATCTTTACATTCCAATTCCTTTCCTGAGTAATACTGGAGCTGTGTGCCACTTGAACAAAATTCTGGGAAGAAAACTGGGGTTTGAAAGAAGGCATGAGTGTAATTCACCAACATAGTTCAATAGAGTGCTGTTTTGTGTATTTTCCTCCTCATCTTTAAACAGGATTTCTCTTTAAATATAAAGGTACATTGTAGAGTCAGTTATTCTACAGTTACATTCTGTTCACCAAAGTGGAGATTCATGTGTCATCTGATCCTTTTCCAGTCTTGATCACCATCATCTATAACCTTGTCTGTTTCCTGAAGGAGCAAGGAATGGTCAAATCAGCAACAAAAAAAGCTATTCTTAAAATGTGTTATGAACTCAGTTTAGTTTAATGTGTCAAATGCTAGAGTATTACATGCAATTTTATATCAGTCCATTTTTTGGAAGACTCTTGCTGAGGCTTAGCCTGCCTTAGTGATATTCCAATCAATATGACCCTTACTTCATGTTCAAAAAGTACAAGAGAAAAAGAAAAAAAAGCAAAAACAGCTTTCTGTTACATTTATACAGGATTTATTTAGTATCTTCAAAAACCAATCTGAGAAAATTTTCCACTCACTGGTTTTAGCTGAGCCACTGAGAAAACAAGAAAATCCTCCTGCAAAATTCTCAATAAGATGATATTATCTAAAGACCTGAAGCGTGAAACTTGGCTTACAATAGTTGACAAAAAGCACACAATGGAATAGCTGCAGAAACTAAATAAAAACATTTCAGAAGCTGAGTAACAATACTAATTTTACTGAAAAGAATCAAGTGAAAAATATTATCAGCTGTTTAACAATCCAGAAACTACCAGTGAAGCGACTCTATTAAACTCCTCAAACTCTCAGAATATTAACCAGCTATATAACTTACTCCTTATCCATATGCTATTTTACAACTTACCTTCAATGCAGCCATCCAGGCTTTAGTTTTACACTGATTATCATTAGTTTAGCTTCAATAATTTACCTGTTACCATACAATGAAGCCCAAAATGGCAAGAAAATTTCTTTGCATCAGACAGTGCATGCCATCTAAGAATACTCTGGTATTTCTATAAAGACCAATTACATTTTTTGAGCATGTGTTTTGGGAAAAACGTACTTTGAGGAAAGGTTATTTTAATAACTTCTCTGGGAAAAAAAACAACTGGAAAAAACCCCACAAGATTCTTCTATTTTTGTATGAATCTTCTGGTGGATTACTGTAATGTAGAAAAAGAAATTTTATGGTAATGCATGTAACTTTTCTGATATATATATTTATGACATTAAAAATTAAAACTGACAACCTAAAAATTCTCCATGAAGTCTTCTGTGAAATTTCTACATATACATATATTTACAAAATTATTAGAAAATAAGATTTCTGCGGGCATTCTAAATTTGGAAGAGACCACCTGTCCGATCAATGTGCATGGGGAAGAAGAGGACCTTCCTTCACAAAACATCTGCTGTACACTGCAAGGATATAAACCAAACTCTTACCCATGTTAACTTTGTGTAGTGTATTGGTGAATATATTAGAAAACCCCTTCTGAGCCTAATCCATAAAAGATATAAACTACTACATCTCCTTAACAGGGAGACTCCTGCCTATTACTTACATTCTTCATTCTAAAGGTTTTCTATTTAATTCTCCACATCATCCAAGAGTCACTACACTTATTATTGACTAAAACCTTGACAACCTTACTTTTAAGGCAGATAAATACTTCTTCTCTTGCAGGATTAAGTCAAATTAGAGAACATGCAAGGCTAATTTAGACAAAGTTAGGCTAGAAGCCAGGTCCTAATGTAAAACTATCATAATTCATTCTCTCAGTCACACTTCCAAAGTGACAATGGTAAAGGTAGTGACTTCATCTCTGCTTCACAACCAGGTTTCCAGATTTTAGATAACTCCATCCTCAGAGTTCACGATAAAGTTGGACCTAGCTACAAGGAACCAAGAACAGAACAGATAAAGATTGTCAGAGTGCACAAAGCTTAAAGTTGGAAGAGAGAAACAACAGAACTGTCAGGTTTCAAAGAAGTACAGCAAGTTGAACAAGATCAAATTGGAGGAGGTATGTAATGCAGAGATTAAGCTTATGTTGAATTTTACTAAGTAGTCATTCTGAATAAAGTGGTGAAATTTCAAAATTTGAGAAGTTCAGAAAAAAGCTGCATTAACCAACGCTCAAGTGAAGTAAGCACTCCAGTTTCAGAAAAAAGTGTAACAAAAGATTAGAAAGAAAGGAACAGCAACATTCAATATTGTTGAAAATGTCCCATTCAACTGCTACACTGTATCTGTAGGAGTCTATTACAACCTTCTGTGAACCAAAAGGTAAAATAACAGCTGTCCTCAATTCAAAAAACATACAACATGTGAATCCACTCCGAACAGAAGCAGGCACTGCTGCATATTGTCCTGCAGAAAGCATGTGTATGCATGACAGAAGGGAACATTCAACCCAGGAACAGCCTGAAAAAGACGCGCTGAATTACCTAAAGGCATTTATTTCAAAGAAATTAATTTGTACCAAGAAACATAACTCCATCACCATTATTTTCTCATGAAAGTATAACTTCCAAGAGAAGCCAAAAAGATGTAGCAACACACCAAGAAAAGGGACTGTTCACCCCTTGCCTTTTTTAACTCCAGGCTTTTCCTGCCCTCCCCCACCAAAAGTAAAAGAGACAATCAAAAATATTAGTACATTTTGATAAATATTCTCTGAAGTATTGCCAAGGATGCTATGAAACAATTTGAAATACAATTTCATACCTGTAATCATCTATTTGCACTAGAAATCGTACTATATCTTGATGACCTTTCAACACAAGGAGCTCCGTGTAAGGATTCTGTATTTGTTCTTCACCAATTGTCTGTACAGATGATTTCTAAAATTCATAAAAAAGGAATTAAATTTATTTTGTACTAACATAATTATTTTCACCCAGTCTTTGTAATGTCTAACAATCTACATAGATCCCAGTATGAAAGTATAGCTATATTTGAAGTTAAATTAAGTTTCTGAAATATCATTTTGCTTTAACGAAAATCATCAGAAAAAATCATTTATTTTGTAATATTATTTCAAGTAAATATCTTTCTATAACATGTATTTTAAATTATAATATAGCATTTTCTGTTTAACAAAAGCATTTTATACTGCCTTAATCACTGATACACTGAAATGAAAACCCAGTTTAGTCATGAGCTATCATGTGGAGCCAGTTTCATGACTCAATTCACCATACAGGTTTTCATTAAATTACACCTCTTCTGTGAGGTCTGTGAACCTCTCACATCTTTCATCTACCATTCAATTTTAAAATCCTATATGAAGATGACATATTTAAAATAAATAAGACTAAATGCTGTTCTGTTACGTGATATATAAATCATCCATTGGGACTCTATTCACAAAATACAAAAGCAAACCACTTAAAAAACCTAGAGAAAGATTAATCATTTTATAGAACAGCATCTGCAATTACCTCCAACTAGACTATTAATTAAAAGAACAATCAATCACTGAGAACAAGCTGATCACCACGCAGGGTCAATAAAATATTGCATAGGACTGCAGTTTCAAGGCATAATAGTTCTGCTAATCTCAATCATCAGTTTGTTTCAACAGAAGACAAGTTTTTTGTATTTAAGGTCTTCCACATTCTGGAACAACTTGGTATGAGATATTATTTAAAAAAAAAAAAAAAATCTAAATAGCTCAGTAGTAACTCAACAACAGCACTCTCCTCCTCCTAGATTTATTTTACACAACAGCCAACATCATCTTACTTCCAGGACTGTCTCTTCTTTGAGGACTTCAACAGAACCTACACTGTAAAACAGTAATTACTGATCACTGTACAACACGCACCATACATGACAAGTAATTCTACATGAAAGACAAACATATTATCCTCAGAAATTTCAACATTTTCTTGCAGGAATAATAAATTATTTTCTATTACTTCCGTACTGGTACTATGATACTATTCTTCAGAAGTTAAGAATGACAAAGCTAATAAATAGGGAAAGAAATCTGTGTTTATTTTTAAAATGAAGAGGTTGTCAAAATGCTAGTTCTTGTGATTTCATCTTGGTTTTGTGCTATCTGATGCATTTCATGAAGCAACTGTTCCTCATTTTATGCAATTATGTGAGAATAGCAGTTCCCATTTAAAATAAGGCAAGTAGAGTGTGCATGGTTATAAAGAAAAGTTGGACAAATATGGAAACTTGGAGTTCAGCTGTCAAAAGGTAATCAAAACATTCCTTTAAAAAAATTGAGACTACTAAAAACCCTAAGCAAATCTCAGCATCACTGGATGACATTAGCAATACTGTAGTCAGAAGACTTCCATTTTTATTTACTAATATAAACATACATTCACAAAACAATTGTAACACCATTTTGAAAAAGTCAGTATTTGTAACATTAACATCTCAATTCTACATTCTGTTGCTGCTTCCTATTCAGTACAAGACAGCGCTACTTCTTTTGAACAATGTGTCTAATCTTATTTTTTCTTAATTCTAAGAATGCCTGTGAACATTGAAAGGTACAGTGCCTACGACAATATAACAGTTTTTCCCCCAGTACTGTCATACAACAAGCTATGCTCTCTTCAGATCTTCATTAATATTTACTGAGGTGTTGGGTTACATGTGCATTCTTTCTCTGAAGAAATCTATTTTTGATATAAACTATTAATTGAACTCTCTTGCAGCAACACTAAGTTTTCAGAATAGAAAGCCAGATGCTGACGCTAACAAAATCCATTCCAAACTTGGATGTTTTTATGCAGGACCTGTAAGCATCACTATGATAATCAGTAAAAAAACCACCACAGCATTCATCTCAGCTGCAGAACTTCCTATAACCCCTGTGATCTGAAGCATTTAAAAGTGGGATTTTCAAAAACAATTCACAAAAAATATGTAGACAAGACTACACAGACATATTTGTGTATGTATCGTGGAGCATGATAAATTAGCTTATACGGACCATGATGCTACTGCAGTTAGACTGGTCCCATTACCAGAGCCACTCTGCTTAAGACATACACCATGGCCATCAACTGAAGAGATTCAAGAGCTCAAGTCTAAATTATTTTCAATTCCACAGTAAAAAAAGAAATGGGTAAGGGAGAATTTACATTTCATGAATTTAGGACAGCTTTGCCAGAGGCTTTCTCTATTTACTCAGTGAGATGTCACTCTAATACATCTGGCCTTTTCATGATCAGCTGAAGCCATAGCACATGAAACAAACACCATAAGTCCATAGCCCACACAGAGCTATGGGCTTCCTTATCTATTTAAGAAGAGTACAGAAAGAATTAATGGTTATGAAGATGATCTTTAGATGAGACAGTATTACATAAAGCAGGAAAAAACCCGAAGTGTTTAGAGACTAACCTTTATCAATATTTATTATTCAGTTTTTCCAGAGAGAAGCAAAATGATCACCATTACTCAGCAAAACAGTGGTAGCAATGGAAACAGAAGTCCTGTGGATTGGGTTTAACCAAGCTACGAATGGCAGAATGGAAGAACTGGACCGCACCTTGACTCATGCTCATGCTTTATTAAATCACAGTTATCACTAAACCATAGTCAGAGTTTAAACTTTGTAGAGGGACAGACACCAACATAGTTTTCTAGTGCATGTTAGAAAGCTGTGGCATGTTTCCCATTTCCTTTTAAAAACAACTGCACACAAACCTGCTAAATGTGACTGCAATACAACCAACATTTTGACTGATGGCAAAGGTCAGAGGCATTCCCAGACACCATCACTCCAAACTGGTACAGACTGAAATTGCCACCAAAGCAACTACTGGCATTTGAAATCAACCATGACGTGGTCACGTACAGCAGCTGAAAAATAATTACTTCCTCATATTTGTCTAGATTATAAAAGCACTAAGAATAAGACGCCCAGTAATAACGTTAATTAACTCTTACTAAGTCCAAGCTGAGAACTTCAGCAGAGTCTTAGGGACAAGAAAATCCCAATAATCTCTCCCTCAAATCCAGTAAAACTCTTTTTCCGAGTAAGGCAACAGAAAGGATGTTAGTGTTGAGTGCACTATATAGGCTTAGTTTATTTTATGGATGAGAAACGGCGAAGAAATTCTAGAAGACTAATACAAACGACAATTAGGCCACATAACTAATAAGTCACCGCCTATAATTTACAGTATCGACCAGGGAATCCCGAGGGCAGGACTCCATACGCTTGCAAGCTATACAACATAACCCCCGCTTGCCCAGGACGCGCCGGGCAGGAAGGAGGAAGCCTGACAGAGAGGAGGGAGGAGCTCCTGACAGGGACGGTTCCCAAGCCCTTCAGCTCCTGGGCAAACTCAGCTTGGGGGTTTTGCTGTTTGCTTTTGTGGTTTTTTTTCCCCTCCCCTCTTCCTCTTCAGCGAAGCCTGTAACCCTTTCTAACAACCCAGAAAGCCTCACAAGCTGCGAGGTAGCCCTGAAGGCCCCTTTCTCCAGAGAGCCCATGGCAGGGCCCAGCCGCGCTGCCGGGGGACAGCAGACCCACCCTGACAGACAGGCCCGGGCCCAGCACCCCCCATACTCACAGCGCTCCCACCCTCCGCC